>BMAC01000424.1:304077-314729 GCA_014905375.1 Phtheirospermum japonicum | reverse complement strand
AAATCACTAAATGGTGCCAAATGGCCTGCCCAAAAACTGGCAAGCCATCTATAGTAAAGAGGTATAGATATAATAATAATGATGATAGCCGATTGAAAGAGTTCATTTTTCCTTTTTTTCTTTTAAATATATATCTTCTATATAGTAGCAAATTATTTTATATTTTGACAAATATGTTATTTTATACAATATAAATTTTTATTTATTAATATAATTATTTTGTTATCATTTGCGTATTTTTCTCTTAATTTTTATTTTTAACTTTTTAGAATTTTTTATTTATTTTTTATTTTTATTTTTATATTGGTAAGTTAATGTTAAATCAGCTAATTACCTAAGAGTAATTTAAAATCAACTATCAACTATTATCAAATGCTAATTTTCAATTATCAACGACTCAATCATTTAAACCCTTAATCCTATAACGCTTTAAATGTGATCTTGACGAATGACAATTATATCCTTAGTAAAATTGCAATTTTAATATCATAATTTGACATCGCCGTGGTTTGGAAATGAGATGAAATGTTGGCACACTCTTTTAAGATCAAAGCTGCACAAACTCACAACTTACGAGATTAATCGCCCGAAGGAGCAATTACCGTTCTTACCGATTTTTGTTTTGGAGAAGAAAATCGCCCGGGGCCCGGAGAGAGAGCGACGCCCGAACGCCGCCGCCCAATTTCCGCCGCCATCGCCGCGCGTGTTTGTCGAAGGCACTGCGCCGATTGCTGATTGTCGTTCCCGAATTTTGGAGAGGAAATGAGAGAAAACGGGATTGAGAAAGTGGAGAAACAGGGGGAGAAAATAAGGAAGAAGGGCTGACGAATTAGGTTTTGGAGATTTGGTATTTAATCTGATTAAAGCATTTGTAAAAATACATAAATACCCCTCTCCTTCCATATATATAATTTAATAAATTTAAAAAATAGAAAAAATTTGGTCCACACATATTATTAGATCTAAGGTCAGGATTGGTCCCTAGGTTAGCATATATTGACGTGGTTCTCATTTGAATCTAATCCTATATATATATATATATATATATATATATATATATATATGTGTGTGTGTGTGTGTGTGTGTGTGTGTGTGTGTGTGTGTGTGTGAATTTCAATAATTGCACAATACTTTTTCAAACGATTGGGGAGAGGCTTTTTTTTTTTTTTTTTTTGTCATTTCTTTATACGTCAATTTATAGTCAAGTTAATAATAATAATAATAAATAGTAGTAGTAATAATAATTGCACAATACTAAAATAACTCTAGATATTTATCTAATTAATAATAATAATAATAATTTCACAATACTAAAATAATTCTTAGATATTTATCTAACAATTAATAAAGTGGTGAAATTTAAAAAAAAAATAATACCTGACGAGATAATAGTGTAGTTTTCAAAAATAAAAGGGATAAAATAGGAATAAAATCAAAAAACTCAATGAGTTTATTTGAAACGCTTGTAATAGTAGTAAATGAGATATAAGCTCAGACTTTTCAAATAAGTTCATGCAATCAAATAAGTCTTATTGAAATATAGAGAGCTTATAAATTCTCTAAATAAGACATAAGCTAGTTTATTATGATTATTACTGAACATACACATGATGAATAAGTACAGTAGCTTATTTAGCTTTCTTTTGGTGATTCGTGAAACACTCTCTCTATACATATATGTCGGTGGATAAGTTGATGTGAGGGCAAAAATGCGTATATAGTGTATATGTCATACCAAATTGTGTATTTAGGTTGTGTGTGTATGGGTTCGCTATTTTAGGTGATTTCGCACTCTTAAAGTGCGCAATCAATTTTATTTTTTTAATGGTTTCGCACATTGAAAGTGCGAAACCTAATTTCTAAAAAAAAAAATTTAATTTTCACATGATTTCGCACTCTTAAAGTGCGAAATCAATTTTTTTTAAAAAATATATATAAATTTTATATGATTTCACATTTTGAGAGTGCGAAATCGATTTTTTTTTAAAAAAAAATTCCATATTTGATTTCGCACTTTAAGAGTGCGAAATCAATTTTTATAAAATAAAAATAAAATTAATTTGATTTCGCACTTTAAGAGTGCGAAATCTTTTTTTTTTTTTTTAAATTGTCTATATGATTTCGCACTTTAAGAGTGCGAAATCTAATTTTATAAAAAAAAAAAAAATCAAAGTATTTGATTTCGCACATTGAAAGTGCGAAATCTATTTTCTAAAAAAAGAAAAAAATTTACTACGAGAAATTCATTTTATAAACATATATATATTTATATCACGGGTAAGAATCTTGTATTAGCTTTACGTTCGGTACCAACATGCAACTGTCTTTCACCTCTGTATCTGTATGTATGGGCATGCAAACGTCTTTCAGGTAACAGTGTTTCTAATCATGCATTGGTTCTCTATTTATTGTTACAATTCGTTCATTCATTAAATCATCCAGCTTCAAAAAATTTTATATCTCATTTTCTCTCTGCATTAAAGAACCTTGGATTGGATTTGCTTTGCACTCCATTTTAATTCGAGATATTATTCAAGGTAATGTTTATTTATTTCTATCTTTCACATTTAAATTAATAGTGGCATATTTTCTTATTTTAGTTTTAAAATATAATTTATGACTAGTAAAATTATTGTTTAGTTAAATTGTTATGTATAATTTTTTGATAACTATTTAAATTGTTCTTTATAAATTATTGGTGTAACATGTATAGTATCTCATTTATGAGAAATTTGATCACTGTTTTAGTAAATGATGCGGAAATGCATCCCATTAAATGATGTTTTATAAACTTTTTGTTAAGTTGTTATTTATATTTGTGAAATTGATATTTATATTTATTCGTGCATTATATGTTCATGTATTGTAAACTTAAATTTGATAGGTTATATTATGTATTCATTTTATTACAAACTTAATTTATTTGCTTTGTAATAATTTATCATATTTTAAGGATGGCTCCTTGTCGTCGTCGTGTCATTACAAGGGCAGAAATTAGTGGAGCTCAGAAGTTTTATGATGACTTTCTGTTGTACAAGATGAAACCAAATCATTCAATACCTAAACACTATTTGACAATGCTCAAAATGTGGGTCCACATGCTCTATTTAAAAGCATATAATTGCCTTAAAAATGTTGACCGTAAACACTTAACACGAGGAGTTGATTGGTTAAATACTTTAGACGAAAATTATCATGAAAGAGGCATATATTTGCTACGTGAGCTACGATGTAAGGGTAGGAAGTCAAATGGTCCTAATTTGATGAAAGAGTTAATTGAAGACTGGAAAAAGAACATTGGGAGATCCGCCATTTCAGGAATGAGTCATAAGTTGGGAAATGATATTCTCCGATTAAGAAAATCCCCACCTTCTACTTACCCATGGCGAACCAAGTCAAGTGTAAAAAATCATTTGATGGATCCATTTGCCCGTATTAAGTTCAATGTTGGTTCTCAATTTAAATTTTTTAGAGACATTGAAAGATTTGAAGGAATTGCAAAACTTCCGGCGCACGAACTTAGAACGGGTTTTTGGATGTTTAAATGAATCACTTCTTATGATTATTTATTTTTCTTTCTTTCTTTTTCTTTTTTCTCTTTTATGTGTTTTTCAATTTATTGTAAATCTTCTTGTATTGATCAAGTTTGAATGAACATAGTTGTATGACTTTTCATGTAACCAGTATTCCTTATTTATGATATTTTAGTGGAAGTATTGATGTGTTAACTTGGATTTTTCAAAATGAATCATTTATAAACTTTGAATATTGGATTAGATTTTTTTTATTTTTTTTTGTATGTGTGTTGCATTGTCACTGTTTTTTAATTGGGAAATGTAACTGCAATGTCAAGAACTTTCGTGCGTACACTGTTTTGAAAACAAGAGAGATTTCTTGTGCCATAAAGCTCCAGATGACAAGACAAGTCAAAAGTGTGATTCCCACTATCACTGTTTTTGAATGGGGAAGTGTGACTGTAAGGTCACATCAATTGTAGCTGGCAAATGTACATTTCGTATTCTTTTCTCTTTTAATTTCTTTTTTCTTTGTGTGTGTGTTGCATTGTCACTGTTTTTGAATTGGGAAATGTGGCTGCAAGGTCACAACAATTGTAGCTGACAAAGGTACAATAATGCAATGCAATCAAATGGAGAATAATAACCACACTATACACATATATCACTCCTCTGTATATATATGTACACACAAACAAGTTTATCAAGAAACATAAACTATACTAGCTAATAATGGCTAATTTTGACGAAAATCATCCAGATGTTCTAAAAAGAGACAATGATTACTACAGTCCTGCACTCACCCCATGGAACATGGAGATGGAACGAGTCATTTTGGAATTTTTGGGCGCTCAGAATGAAGGTTTTTGAAGAGGTGCAAAAAAAGTATATGTTATCATGAGCGTCCCGCAGGTAAAAACTATGCTCGAGCGTCGTTTCATGTTTCCACCCACTATTGCAGAAATTTACGACCGGATTGAAGAAATGGAGATAAGGTACGGTTGGTGGAAGGCAAGACTTTCTGAGGATGGTGTTTTTCTGGARGWAGAACGCCGATTGATKTGTATTGATACCACTATCAATAACAATGTCTCTCCAGCCTATGTAAAGTCCACACAGCTGTCTACATCTAATTATTTGGTTTGTGTTGGTTTCATTTCAATTACTAACTTTTTTTTTTTGTTCATAAAGGAATACGGTGATGATGCATCACGGAGGTATTATTTGTATGACATCCCACCATTAATGAAGACCATGGAAGCAGCTTTCAATTGATGCGTACTCAATGTATTAGAACTCAAATGTGTAATAAAATGGAATCAGAAATGATCTTAGTTCGAGTGTGCAACTATGCACTATGTTTAATTTGTAATGTTTAAATTTGTCACGTCATCTATTTTCTTATTTAATCAAATGTGTAATCTTTTGTTTTTTCTTATTCAATAAAATTATTTCTTTAATGTTTATCTAATATTGCTGATGACAATACTARACATTTATCAATAGGTTTTTCAACTTTTCATGTGACAAGACCTSACATRATTCCACACGTTTTTCAACTTTCTTTGTGACAAGACTACACCATAAGCATTATGTTTTCATCTTTAGCTGTGACAACGACAACACATTCAATACAACTGTATTGTGAGATTGTAACTCATCTATAAATTTGGAACATTGCCCTACATTCTTTACAACCAATTCACACCCTCACAGCTTTGGTTTTCTCCATTATCTAAGCATTCTCATAACAAAAAGAAAAAATGAGTTCAAATCAGCCTAACAATGTACCATATTTTGAATTCGAGGAAGATTTCTTTTTCTACGATACGAATTCAACCGAATGGAGTATCCATATGGATACTAAGCTTGTTGACGACCTCCGTGAGAGTAAGATCAATGGTGTACGATCCCAGAAGAGGATTATGCAACAATATCACGTGGATCTTGTTGAACAAAATCAATGGTGCATTCGGGAAAGACTTCACGATGGACGACATAACCGCTCGAGTTCAACTTCTGGAAAAATGGTACAACCATTTTCATATGATGTTTGGAAATGAACATTGCACTTGGGATCATGAGACCAACAAAGTGCAAGCGCCAGATTGGCTAGTACGATTTTGGGCGATGCTGAGTTTACTGCTGCATATCTAAAACATGGAGAGCCTTTATACGGTTTGATGGATCGGGTATTCAATAAAAATTACTTGAATTGCATTTGTCAATACCACAATCTCATTGAAAATCCGCCATTACGAAAGTGATCGCATCCGAGTAATATCAAATTACTATAATTTTTAATTTAATTTAATCTCCGTTGTTGTTGTATCTTAATTTTATTGTATTTTTTATCTTAATGTAAAAATTCTTGTTGTTATGGTTGTTTGTTTGCTTTATAATTCTATGTTGTTATGGTTGTTTGTTTGCTTTATGTAGTCGATAACTATCGAATGATAGAAACTTAAAATAAACCACGCACTAAGAAACTTCAACACACTTAAAATAAAATTACACAATACGAAAATAGTTGAAATACATACGTAAACAATCTGGATAATGTGCAGGTAGTATTAATACAACATTATTAGTGTCGAAGATGTCCTCCTGTGCCACACCTCGGTGCCTGAATATCTGCTTGAGCACGAAGATAGTAGGGATGTCCTCCTGGGAAATCGTGTCTTTGCGGGGAGTTAGTTGTATCAGAGTCACTCGATTGCACATCTCGATAACCTCCCCTAAACCCACTGTTAAGAAATGGTATGGGGGAAATAGATGTCTGTACATTGGGACGTTCAAAACAACCTATGTGCTCTTGTACAGCTGTCGGATACCCCAAATTCATACCAGATTGGAGTAATCCAGTAAATGAGCCGTACTCAGCTGGCTCCCCCATGGAAGGCGTATAATATCCTGGAGTTCCGGACACATCGAAGTGCGGTGGGTAGGTCGAAGTTGATGGCCCTTAATTTTGATTGAATAATATTAATAAGTATTTATGCTTGTCTCTACTGATTTTCATCAAAGTATTGAGAACTATATTACCTTGATGCGGTGCATAACTCTCGATATAAGGTAGTCAATTAGGCACTAGCCCAACTGTACTTCCTTACTCTATTGAAATCCTCTAACAAACGTAGGTGCAATAATGATGCAGAGTCACCCGTCGAGTCAGGCATCACCATGCCTGCAAGTAGAGTCAGTACAACACCTCTAACATTCTGGTCCACTATCATATGATCCGTGTCATCGGTGATGATAATCCCCTGAAAGTGTCGTCTAATGACTGTAAGTAGAAGACGCAATGTGCCCCTGAAGTCTCTTACTCGTGGACTAAATCCTAGGAATTGTTGGCAGTACTGAACCCAGTCCTCCTTCGACCGACCAAAGTCTATAGCTATGACAGGCCTCCCTCTCACTAGTAATCCCCATATAATGGCAACATCCTGCAATGTCACCGTGGCCTCACCGCATGAGAGATGGAAGGTATGTGTCTCAGGTCGCCATCTCTCAACTAATGCAGTGATCAAGTGATGATCAACGTCCATCTGACCACACCGTACAACCCCACTTAGTGCCTGTAAAACCCATTTGTGCAATGGGTTTTGTTCTCCCTGTACAGACCACCAGAAGCCTAATCCATGCCTGACATTGAGTGTGGCATCTACTATGTCATCACTCGCTCCTATTAAAGCCTGCGAACGATGCTCGTCCTGCGCAGTTAGGACCGATGGATCTCGTGGCCCGTACATCTCCGCCTTTGTCATCCTAATAATAATAATAACAATAACAATAATAATAATAATAATAATAATAATAATAATAATAATAATAATAATAATAATAATAATAACAACGACAATGTATTAGGTTTATACCAACACATGGGGCATCAAATTAAATTACACAGAAATTGCATAGGTTTGCATAGTAATTACAAGGGGCACCCAATATATTACACAAGCATAGAAACCTAATATATTACACACACATAGAAACCTAAGTTTCCGTAGGTTTTGACAAACAATCAAGTTTAATTCTATTTCAATAGTACTTGATTATGACTAACAAACTTATAAAATTAAATCACTGGAACCGTGACGAAGATGCTTGGTATTGTTGTCGCTCATGTGTAACAGCCCAATCCATTGAATTGTGTAACCTTGTAGTGACGTCTCTTCCATGTCTAATGCGAGTTCGCCTGGTTGGATCGTGGACTAATTGAAATGTTGCATCGTCCCATTCGTCTTCATCGGGAAGTGGAATGAACTGCCCCGCATATGTATTTGCATAAGCGTGTGTGCTATAATATGCTTTCATGAAGTTTGTTGGGTTAATGCCAACATGCTTACAAGCTTGCATTGCATGAGCACAAGGTATCCCATCAATAAGTCATTTCCCGCATGAGCATTCTTGGGTTGTTAATTGCACCTTAAAAGTCTTAGCACGACGAGTAACGGGTATCAACATTGTCACATCAGCAATTTACGTTTGATGATGATAGAATTGTACGGCTCCGTATAATGCAAGTCTTTGTTGTTCCTCATACTGCTCCATGATTTGGCTTGGATACGGTTGATTCCTGCTCAACCAAGTGGATCCCTTCACCATTTTATCATAGAAAAGTTTAACAGTGCGAATAAAGGTGAAACGCACTATGGCAGTAACGGGCAATCGTCGCGCACCCTTTAAGACAGAGTTCATACACTCTGATACATTAGTAGTTAGAACTCCACAACGTTTACCACCATCATAGGACAATGTCCACTTTGTCTTATCCATCCGCTCCAAGTAAGCATAGGCAGGTTCTGATATCTTCTTAATCTCTTCCATCATCTTCCTGTGTAACACTGGTGAAACTGCTGCTCCGACAATCCAACATAAATCCTTCACTTTGACATTTTTAAATTGGCTATGAATATTGGCACAAACATGTCTCAAACAAAAGCGAGGAAACACCCTAGGTGGTTGGTACTCAGCCATTTCTCTAGTGCAACTGATAATTCCTGGATGACGATCTGATATGAGGCAAACACCCTGTCTACCCTGAATAATGTGTCTAGAAACCATTTGTACAAACCAAGACCATGAAGCAATACTCTCTTTGTCTACGATTACGTAAGCTAAGGGTAATAGTCGTTGATCTGCGTCTAAGGTCACCGCGATAAGCATCTTGTATATGTACTTTGTGTACAGATGTGTACCATCCACACTAAGAATGGGCCGACAATGGGCAAATGCATCAATAGATGATTTGAATGTCCAGAATACATAGTGCATCGTTTTGACGGCGGAGTTGTCAAGGTTTTTGTGTTTCCACTCAACGATTATTTCGGGATTATATTTTTGTAAGGCCTGCATGTACTTGGGTAAAATTTGACAAGAGGTCTCCCAAGTACCATAAACGTTCTCACATGCTCTTTTCACCGCCTGCCATGCTTTATCATACGTAATACCATAACCGTATCTGTCCTTTATCATTTGTTGGACCAATTTAGCCCGATAAGATGGATCGCACTGCACCATGCCCACAAGAGTGTCAGGAATAAAATCTCTATCCAGGTTTCTGTGACCTAAATCAGTTGGATGCATCTGGCATTCGTGAAAAGGCCCTAATTTGATGATATTCCACATAACACGTCTTTTGCTGTAACTCGCCCTCAAAAACCAATTGCACTGTTGAGAAGACACACCTGGCGAACTGGACTTGCACACAACTCTCCACACTTTTGGTGAGCTTTCCACCACTCTAAACATACGTTTCACCCATTTTGCATGATATTCTTTCACCGCACTCTTCAAATATTTTTGATCCGTAAAAAGCATTCCCTTGGTCAGGACACCTTCTTGAAAATTGTACATCTTCAAGGGCTTAGGAGCCCCAATTGAGTCAGTCGGTACATCTGTGTAACTTGAATAAAAAAATGAGATTTCACGACTCATTCAAAAATTTCCAGTCGATCTGGGATTTATTGCAGCAGGACGCACGAAATGTTGGGCATCTTCACTATCGTCAAACTCAACATGCGCATCAGCACCATCATCATGATCATCATCGTCACCACTATCGTCAGAGTTAGTATCGCTTCCCAACTCATCGGGTTCAGAACTAAGAGGCGAGTACGGCCCAAAATGACCGGCCACGTGTGTATCATCGATTTCTACATCATTCTCCACGGCATTATCATGACTCGATCCCCAAGTATTTATGTCATGTTCCTGACTAATGATATTTGGAAAATCTTGTGTGCATATAGGTATACTAGACACATTTTCGTCCCGTAGAAGATCGGCATATTGATAATAATCATGATCTATCGGGGCAAATGTGTTGACATTTTCAACTCGGGGCTCAGATTCGACATACATCTCAAGAAAGTTTAGGCCTAAGGATGGATCTAAGAATCCCCATAAATCTTGATCATTAGCAAGTAAAACAATACCACACGTGTTATTATAACAGAACTTAGCGGAGACTTTTAATACGACTTCATTTACATTACTATTCGTAACTGTAAACAGAACATCGGTCAACTCCTCAAAATTTGTCTGACGAGAAATCCTTCTAGAAGCAATTGCCCGGCGGTCATACCTCACTTCGTAACCATTTTGCAGAGTTTGGCCGCCAAAATACACGACTATGGTGATCATATTTGAATTCGACATTGTCTATATATCCTAACAATTAATCAAATTACTAAACTTTAGAATTCACGATTTATCACTAAAATTTTAATCCAATTTTAAAATCTTACACTATGTATGCGATTTTTGATTGATTATTTTTTAAATATTTTCATACGTGCGGTTTGTAATTTATTATTTTTAAAATTATTTTTTGTATTTTATTTTTTCAATTATGTTTAATTACGATTGTGATTTTATCTTTTTAGTAATATCCTCAAATCAATTTTAATAACCCATAGTTTCAAATTTACTTTTTTTTTCCAATTTTAAAATCTTACACTATGTATGCGACTTCTGATTGATTATTTTTTTAAATATTTTCATACGTGCGGTTTGTAATTTATTATTTTTAAAATTATTTTTTGTAATTTTATTTTTTTCAATTATGTTTAATTACGATTGTGATTTTATCTTTTTAGTAATATCCTCAAATCGATTTTAATAACCCGT
>BMAC01000424.1:266096-301204 GCA_014905375.1 Phtheirospermum japonicum | reverse complement strand
AAAAGGGTAGCGCAATTAAACACGCTTTTCATAAATTTGGGATCCATCCCCATAGTCCTATGCGATCTTGTAGCTCTATTTGATGAATCCGGAATATTATTTGTATATTTTTGAAAATACAGAAAATCTTATTTATATGACTTTTACTTACACAATTAATGTCTTCTGTTTTATTTAGTCATTCATCTTCTATTTTAACGATATCAATACATGAATTATCTGTTTGATCTTATTATTTTTGTACACGTGACATTCGCACAATTTACAGAATAAGATAAATCATAAAAGAGAATGAAATATTTTGATTGGAAATTACGAGTTTAACTTGAATAACGAATAAAGTCATACTTTATAATACTCCATATTTAAAAGTATTAAAATATGTTAAACTAGAAGGGATTACATTAAACATTTTTATTGTACAAGATTTGTATAATTGACTTTCTATGGTTATTGCCCGAAAATTGTACGAATACTCCACAAATAAAAGTATATATATATATATATATAAGCTACCGTCATAGAACAAGACTCCAGCAATTAAAATCACATTTTTAAATATAGAATAAGAGTAAATCGACGCAGTTTGATTTGTTGATCCTTAAACTATCATTATATTGCACCATAAATAAATTTTAAAAAAAAAACTTTCGGCAAAATTTGATGATTATGGTCATACTTGGATTTGATCTTGTCCGCAGATATTGCGGCTGCATGACATCAAATTATTGAACTCAAGTGGAGAATGGATAGATTTGCAATTTTGTCATCCTCTATAGTATAGTATAGTATAAGCCTATATATGCTCTCTCTTTCATCAAACAAATCTTTAATCGCACAATACTTTGATTCCTTCACACGCATATACACAGGAACGGATCGAAATTAGGGCCACAAAATCAAATACAACTATAAATAAACAATTATTGGGCAAAAAAATTTGTCCTTTTAACCTATTTCATATATAGATTTTAAATATGTCGTACAAATATATATTTCCATTATATTAAATATTTATTTAACTAATAATTCGTGTCAGTGATGGGATATATGGAGTAGAGTTTTTACTAAAAATCAAACATGCGCAAGAAAACCAATTTGTCCTCTTGTTCCCTGGTGACCACCATACATGAACCTATAGTGGCCAAAAGTCTCATTTGGCTAAATACCAAGAACTGTTTAAATGATCCAAATTTTCAATTGTGAAAAATAAAAATGCCTGGTTGGAACAACTGTATACCAATAAAAATGAGGTTTTAAATGTAACTTATTTGTGTGTAAACGAAACGTCAAGCAAAAATCAGAATAAAATTCTAACACTACTTCTAAATTCCGATTAAATAAAGCAAAATAATAAATAGTGAAATGTAGTTCTTTTTTACATCTGGAAGTTGAAAATCAGTTTCTCAATATTTGCAAACGATCCCATAATTTAATGGGCATCCAGCGGACTTGCAATAACTTAAGTTAAAAAGTCATAAATTGACCCCTTCTTTAAAACTTGACTTAGTTAAATGGAATTCTATATCATCAACAGCACACTGTAGATCATAATGTGAAATCACATTCACAAGATCATTATCATCAACTTTAAATATTGCAAAATTTTCTGTACAGATAGACACGCAAAGGTTAACAGGTAAATGAAGAGAATAATGATGATTCTTAATCTTAAAGATAAGATATAAAGATTTCAACCCCATAACCCTTTTTTGAAGAGATCATAAGCCACAAGGGAAAAGAATAATTTACAACAGTAAGTAACAATTTATTTTAATAGCTAAAGAAGCTTAAAAAAAGTAAACCATTTCTCACTGCATTCAAATTCCTTACGCGTACACGCAATCTTTATTAATCTCACCTAAACTTCCAATAACCCTCGTCATTTTGTCTGCGTATCCAAGAGAAGAAAAAGAAAAAAAAAAAAGTTAAAACAATTTTGAAAATGAAATTCCATATGTGATTAAAATATATTATGGTAAAATTTGATTTGACATACAAATAATATACTATGTGGTTATAAAGCAATCGCGTTTTGGGTTTCCTTTTCTTTTCTTTTTTTTAAACCCTTTGGGAACCAGTTTTTTTTTTCTTTCTGTTTTTGGTATCCAATTGATGTCTGGAATTTGTCTGGACAGTGGGCACCCTAAAAGTTGGCTTAATTAGAAACGTAAACTGTAAACTGATGTGGCTTAGTTGCAACAACAAAAACTCGAGCATCAGTACTTTAGGCTGGTAACAACAGAGCAAGGTAGGTCCCTATTATGTGCTAATTTTGGCATTGTGTTTCTTTCATAGTGTTCAATGCTAAAGGAATATGCCTCCAAGCAAAGTGCACACCAAACAAAATCAGAATGGCAACCGAAAAAGAAAAAAAAAAAAAAATTGCGACAAAAAAAGAATATCAAATGTATTTCCATGTATGAACATCGCTCACCAAAATGAACCAGAACCAGTAATTCGGTTTAAATTCTCCAACTAAAAGTACAATAACAGCAATAATGCACCACATAAACTCATATGCGTCAAATATAGCCTATCACGCTGCTTGTTTCAGACGAGGTTGCAACGAGAGTAGGATTTTCTTCCTCGGTCCCTGCACAAAAAGATATTTTACAATTAAACACGGTGAGAGGAATCTAATATAATACCCTAGGGCATGCAAGGGAATGTTTTTATTTTATAATATACAAATATAATAATTTAAATAAAAAAACCATTACAGCATCAGCATATCATTATAGGAAACATGTATGCCACAAGGGACAAAAGAATGTTAATTACACAAGCACAGGCAGCTCTCTAGATAATTATGGATCACCTTGAATCTAGAGAGCAAAATAACAGGTCTGAAATCAGCTCTCTAATTATGTTAACATGGCATAAGCGAAGAGGCAAAATAACGATATACGAAGGGTGTTTTACGATGTTTATACTTGAAATATTTAGTAATTTGGTTCAACAATAAATTTTAAGGGCACGATAGGACACCATTTCAGTTTCACATTCTTTCCTCCAGAGAAATTTTTGTAAACCATAATTAAGTTTTCGGAAACAGAACATATAAGAAATTATAAAATAATAAATCAACAAAAAGTTCAACAATAATAACCAAAAATACCAACAAAAACTAGAATAATGATAAAACTTTACTACTCCAAGCTCAAATTTATGCTTTGTTCTTTTGTTATTATCAAATATTTATTAATGATAGATAGTTATCGATCAATACATTCATTTCCAGTACGACAAAACTAAAATTCTTTTTTATTTAACAAAGCCCAAGCCCAGCCCAATATTAAATAAAACCTACAAAACCTTAGCAGCCTTTTTAATTTCCACCAGTTCCCCTTCACCTCTGTTTTCTTCTTCAATTGACCCAACTAATAATATGTAGTTAAACCAATAGAAAAAAAAAACATTTTAAAGCTTTATTATCTAATGTTAAAATTCTCCATTGAAGACTCGGCCGCCTCACAACAAAGAGGCGCAAATTTCACTTTTTCCATTCAACTCGTACAACTCGGCACGCTGAGCGTCCGCCTCGCCTCGGCTCGTACGAGTTGACCGTTTTTTAAAATACAGCTTCAATACAAATACTTATGAAAACTTTCAGATAATATATACTATTCACCCACTTCTACTTTTTTTTCTCACCAACCACTTCAACTCTGTTTCCATAAAAATCATTATTACAAATTTCAGTATTCGGTCACTCACATATTTCTAACCGTCATTCATTATCAATTATTATACTAAATATCGCATTTACTTTTTTCATTACATTTCCATCTCATATAAAAAATCCTTAAAACTTTATTTTTCTTCTTTCAGTTTTTTTTCCATCACTATTCTCTAGCATAAAAAAAAATTCCAAAATGAATGTATATCCAATCAAAACCTTTTAGTTTGTCTCTATAGAGGACTTCCGACCTTTTAGTTTGTCTCTATAGAGGACTTCCGGGAGCTTATATGGTTGTTTAGACTAGGCTTCGTTGGGATTTTGAATCCTGGTATTCAAAATTATGTGAATAGTAAGAATCCTTGTTTGTTGTAGAATCTACTGTAGATTGTATTTTTATATTTTATTTAGTTATATATAATTATTTAAATGTAATGATGATGGGATAAAAGAAATAAGTGTAAGGTTAGGTGTGAGAAGTTGTTGGTTGAGTATTGAGAATTTGAGTCCTAGAACAAACAAAAATTGAGATTAGAAATCCGAACCAATTCGGGTATTGGGAGTCCAAACAAACACCCCCTTAAGATATTTTCAGGTAGTAATGCCAATCTTCAAATTATATACTAAACATCCCATGTGCTAAGCCATGCACTGATGATAAAATATATATTATGCCAAATTCTTGCTCATCGTCTTAGGGTTCATACTATATATATGATTATACTAAAACTAATATTAATTTTAAAATAAACGCCGACCAAAAGATAGGCTCTTGTCTCAAAAATAGCCGACCAAAGCCCAGTCAGTCCTCCTAATGAATCGCCATTGAAGAATATGAAATGAAACCGTCCGCCCACAAAACCCAAAGCTCTTCCTTTTGTGACATAATCCGAACCCTAAAACCCCTAATCCGAACTCTAAAACCCCTCCTACATTTTCCTATAATTGGGTGAATCTAATAAGAAATCGTATGAGAAGCTTATTAATGACATTACACTCTTTGTATATGTAGAAAGAATCCTGAACAAAATTGTATTCAACATTATTCTTGTTGTGTGTTGGAAAGCTTTTTCCAACACGTAACAAGAATATTATTGAACACACGGTCAGAATTCAACTACATACCAACAATATAATGTCATTAATAAGTTTCTCATATTGTTTCTTACAAGATCCCCACCCAATTCTAGGAAAAGGTCTTTGGAGGAGGATTTTCAAGCTCCAGGTTTTGGGGTTCGAGGTTCAGATTAGGGGGTTTACATTTCGTATTAAGAAATATTCTGGAAAAGCAACAGGTTTTGTGGCCTCAGTACCCCATATTCGTATAGGTTTCATTTCATATTCCTCAATTATTGACTGCCTGTGGGGCTAAAAAGGCTCTTTTGAGCCAAGAGCCCATCTTTTGGGTAGCTTTTTTGTATATTAAATATTGATTTTAGTATAATAGCATATATATTATACAAAATATAATATATTTTATTAAGTATTGGTGAACCTTTAGCTCCACATATCAGTAAAGCAAGAAAAGAAAGCTAATTAGAAGTATTACCATTGGTATTCCTAACTCTTTAAGATCTCTCTCAGCCATGCGCTTCAAAGAATACATATCCACCTGCAAAAAGGATTAAACTAAATTAATTGCTTGGTACATCATGCTTCCTGATTTGCTGAAGAAAATGTTTCTTCACAGCTGTAGCTGCCAGCGAAAATCAGGCCGAAAAGGGAAGAAACTTTCCAAGAAGTTCTAAACGATGGAATGTCATATGATGCACCAACAAATTTTCTTTTACATAAAAATCTCTCTCTCTATATATATATATATATATAGAGAGAGAGAGAGAGACTATTGGGCCATGAATTATGCAACAGAGAAAGTTATTGTAGAACACTGAAAGAGCATTATCACCAAAGTTTACGTACTTCTTCAGCCTTAAAGAGAATGGCATATTTTTCAAGCCCCAATGAACGCAAAAAGCTGTCAACAGTAACTTGATCATCCACCTGCAAGCATAATACAACTGAATAAACATGAAGGACCTTGATAACATAACCACGAAGTTAAAAAACAGTTTGTTTTTTTTTTGTCTTCATTAAAGCTGCCGGAATTCCATAGTTTCATCTTGATACATTGAGACTCTCCAACACACACACACACATGAATCCACCTAACCTATGTGTCTACTTCTAATGCCTCGTCCGACAAAAAAAAAGTTATTGTGCTTCGGTTGCTTATGTGTCATCCGAGCCTAATATCTACCTAATTTAATTATTATTATTATTATTATTATATTTTACCTAATTTAATATTTTTCTTTTTATTATATTTTATCTAATTCAATATTTTCCTTTTATTCTTCTAATATAAAAATATAAATAAGTCACATAATTAGGGAAAAAATCTAAATTGGTTTATCTTAATTGAAAGATAAATTACACATAAGATAATGGTAATTATAAAAAAAACTTAATTATGGAGATAATCTAAATAAGTTGCATCTATTATTAGAATTCCACACATTCTATATATGTAAATTACGATTTATTTGCAATAATCAAAGTATGTAACTACATATTTCTACCAAACTTAATCTAAACATGAAAACATAAAATCATATTATAATAATTAATAAATATTGATTAGACACCAGTGCAATGCGCACGGGTTGAGAATATGGCATCCTTTGAATTTTTCAAAGCATGTAACTAAAAATTATTAATGAATTTAATCTAAACATTAAAATATAAAATTATTTAATAATTAGACAAGAGTTGAGAATGTGACAATTCTTTTTCTAAGTATGTAAATAAAATTATTAACGAATTTAATCTACATCAATATATAAAATTCTAATAACAATAATTAATACTAGTTATTAGTCATCGGTACAAGGCACAGGTTGAGAATACGACATCGTTTGAATTTTTATTTTTAGATTTAAAACTCAGTAATTATCATAAATATTGTTTACATTTATGTTTGATATGTTGAATGAGAAAATGCAACACGTTTCATTGCTAGGAGAAACAGTCATTGTAATTTGTAACAACTGAAGACAAATAAATGACAAAAAATTAATAGAACAGTTTTTCAGAGGTTCATCTGAAAGTTTGAAATGATTTTGGCACCAAAATATAGAACACCCCAAAGAACTAGGTGCCATGGAAAAATCTCATTACTGGCAAAGATAAGGTTAAAAGCGGTAAACCTCTCATACATTATACGACATCTGCGTCGATAGGCTGAAGACAATTGTGAAGAAACATCCTTTCAATTAGACAGCAATTCTCAACTAATTCAGAATGGCATATATCGAGATATAGACACTGAGGGTGCAATTGAAGACTAAAATTTTATATTTTCATTCCACTAGAGAAAAATCTCTTCCAAAAGTTGCAATTGGATACAAGAATTTTCAGAAAATACACTATTCACTCATTCTCACTTTTTTCTCTCATCAATCTCATCTACACATATTTCAATAAAGAACCAATAATTAAGACACGTTTCCCTAAAATATTCACTATTCACCCACTCACATATTTCTAACTACCAATCATTTTCAATCATTATTTTACAATTTTCATACTGGACCAATTTTGATCATTATCCTAAAATTTCTTCAATCTTCCCTCAAAATATAGTTTATCACTATCCTCTTGGAAATAAAATTTCTAAATGAAAAAAATGTCCAATCACACACTCAAATTCATGTCACCATTATCTCTCGTACATTCTAAATTCACAAAAATGAACTATCAGGTAAACGCGCAGTAACAAAAATAAAAATAATAATAATAATAACAGAAAAACTATTTCACATTTGAAAAAGGCAAAACGTTTCGTACACTAACCATATAGGGACTCTTTTGCGTGAGACCCCCGGTCAGAGGCAGTGGGGCAGCGGTAACTGGTGCAACAGTCTTCATCTGTCCAACTGGTGGAGCCATTTTAGTCAGGTGCGAAGAACTCATCGGCCTCGAAATCTCCAAAGCATCTTTACTAACGTACCCGCTTGTCCTAGCATCATCGTACGCCCTACCAACTAACTTTCTCTGCAACATCTCATCTCTCTTTGGTGCTACAGCTACAGGACCTCTAGAAGTTGCCAATGACTCGTCAGGCGATCTCTGCCTCAAACGTTCCAACGTCCACGGAGAATAAGGATCGATCACAACGTTCGGTACTCTTGGCTCCGGCACGCGACGCCTAAAATCATTATCTTCGAGAATGCTTCGTGCAATTTCCCTGGTTTCTAGAATTTGCTGTTTCCTAGGATCGGGCGATTGGTCAACCCGGAACTCAGGTATATGCGGGTTGGAATTCCGGGTCATGGGCAATAAATGTCTACCGTCTCTGGTTTCAGAAACGAGCTGTCTGCCATTTGTTGGTTCTAAATAACGAAATCTGGTATCCTTTGGCTCGGGCATTTTGTCCCTTGAAGTTATGCTGTTCGTTGAAGATTGAGCAGGCCTCGACAGGATGTTGCGGAGATCAATGTGGTTCTGATTGTTGTTTTGGCTTTGCTTGTGTAAATTTTTTTGCATGATTTTGTACCGGAGATCATCTTTTCTAAGATGGGTGTCTATTATTCAATTGAAATCACCAAAATTAAAATACAGTAAAATAAAATAAACATTATTCACTTGCCGTAACTCATAAGAAAATTTTTAATGGTTTTTCAAAGTAAAGAACAAGTCAGTTACCATCATGGGCATTTCCACCATCTCTACGCGTCCTGCAAAAAACATAATTATACGAATTATAAGTAACTTACCAACAAACAACATCTAAAAATTATACGTGCCCTTTTATAAAATATTGTGTATAATTCATTCCCTTGTTATTTTATTTTTTTGATAGCAGCAATAATGTCAGGTTTCTAGGGAAGTCAAAGCAGCTTCTTAAGCAGCATTCTGTTTTAGGTGCCTAAAAAAGTACTTATAACTATTTTAAGAACATAGAACGCTATATGAATAAGACTATATCATAATCATAAACAATACAAGGAACAACTAAGAACCTCTTGTTGTTGATTTCGACAGATGAATCAACATTATTTCCAAGCCTTTCTCGAACCGACCTCTTGCTTCCTGCAACTGAATGTGAACTATCTAATGTGCTTCCATCCCTTTTCACCACCTACAAATCATATGCATTTTTAAAACACTAAACAGCACCATAATCTCATAGAAATAAAGAAAATGCAAAATGCAAACTAAGTTAAAACCACTCATTTTTGCACAATTCAAGTGTCCCACCGCAGCACACATATATCACCACAAAAATCACCAATAACAGCACAGTGTCTCGTATCAATCAGCACATGTAAATACCACAACAACTAAAATTAAACCCGTAATTATACATTTTCCCCACGATATTAGCTCAAAACATACAATCATCACCTTCACGACGACCATAAAATGCTCAAAAACGACGACGTCTCATCATCCAATTCATTTTACAATTGCTAAATTCCATAACCCTAGAACACTAAAAAACAAATTAAGAACCTTCGAATGAAAAATCACCTGCCCCGTGCGCCCCAGGGTGATGGTTACTCGAGACCTCGATGTCTCCGACATTTAATATTCCCAAGTCGACCAGGTTAATCAAATTGAAATAGAAATATTATTCACTGTAACAAAACCTTCACCGATATATAAAATCCAGAAACTAGGGTTTCACCCCGTCTGTGCTTGGGGGAGACACGGGGATTTTTGCCTTGGAATGTAGCGATGTAATCAGCGCGTGAATGTACGGCGCGTGCGCTACACTTCTGAGACTTTTTTCTTTCAGCCTTGCAGAGAGAGGTTGAGATGCCACGCGATATTAATTTAATGATGAAAAACAAATTAAATGGACTAATCCGAATTTAAGTGGGTCGATCGAAAATAGCGTAATTGGGCCTACGCGTGAAAGTATTAAATGGGTCGATCCCAAACGGCTTAGTTTGGGCCTACGAACTAAGTCATAGTCCAACCACTTGCATTAATAAATGAGCTGAGGTTCAAGTCACTTCATCCTATATCAATATTTATTTTATACACACACGTATATATCAATCAATCAATGGTATAATGAAATTTATTAACTTATTGTTATTTTTAACACACATGTTATCGAATGTGTTGGCCCTGTTGGAATATTAATTAATAATTTTAACTCTCCATGTATTATATTAGATTTATTAAGAGATAAATATAAAAAAATTATTTATAAAAATTATTGATTTTTAATCTTAATTAGTGCTTAACTCGTGTGATGCACGGAACGAATTAGAATGGTTGGTATAACTTCATTAAATGTAAGTGTAATATTATCGATTTATTAATATAATATAATATAATAACTTAAAATACACAATCACGATTATTTGTGAACATAAGCAAATTTAAACTAAAAGGCCGCGAATATACACACCTATTTTATTTATTGGTTCACCCACTACAAAATGTTGTCACAAAAATGTCAATATTATCCTCAAACCCTACACCCCAAATACTTCATCTCCTTAAACTCTCCATCACCACTTCAATCGCTGCCCATCACCCCCACCACCGCCATGACCATCGGCTATTGAAAAATATAAATAAAACACGCTCACAGAAATACATTGTCACCACCATGGCTGTCGTACAATTGAAGAAAGAAAAATGAAATAAAAACAACTTGAAAAAAATCATTGAAATTGTATTTTCAAACACAAAATACATGTTCAAAAAAATAATTTGAACACAAAACACATGTTCAGAAAATTATTCGAATACAAAATACATGTTAGAAAAATTGATTTGGGCACTCTTTTTAAGGATAAATAAGGGTTGTTCGAAAAAAAATCGAACAACGTCGTATAATTCGATCAAAAGATTCAAACACATGAGTTTTGTTCGAGAAATCAGAAACGAACACCCCTATTTTATATCTGTTTCTTATCCTTTACCAGCCACATCCGTCACTTATCTTCAACAACCCATCACCGTTTTTTTCTCTTCTTGTTCGGCGGTGGAACAATGACGACAACTATTAGCTTTATTCTTGTATCTTCGGGTTTGGTCAAAATATAAGATTGGAAAAAAAGATAAGTTCTTGTTACCGATTATAAATTATTTTTTTTTTGTCTTCGTTGCATCAATTTTCTGTTAGTACTTATATCATCTGTTTTTTTCATTTAAAAAACTTATCAAATAATCTTTTAAATCATATTTTAAATTCTTATATTTTTGTTATTAATTTTATTGTTTTCCAAATTTATTGATGCTATTTTATATTTCTTTTACTTTTTTTCTTTCTATTTTTAGATTTAGTTAATAATTTTCTATAATTTAATGGTAATTTTTTTTAGCTATGAATTTATATTAACTTTATAATATTATCAAGTTTTTGGTTTGTTTTCCATCTTTCTTTGTATTTATTAAATAATTTTTTGTAATTTAATTATAAGTTCTTATATTTTATTTATAGAATTTTTTTTATTTCATATCATTTGAAATATTTATATTTTGATTTTACTTTTCCTGATTTTGCAGATTTATAAACTAATTATTTAGATTTATTTATAGATTATATATTTTGTAGATTTATATTTTATTTTCTGATTTCTTATGTATGTATGTATGTATGTATGTATGTATGTATGTATTATTTTTGTAATTGATATTATTATTTTTCAATTTTTTTTGATTTATTTAATAATTTATAGAATCTAATTATGAATTTTATAGTTAATTTAACTTATTTTATGGATTTAGTCTTTAATTTTATTCAATTATCATATTTTTTATATTTATTAAATAAATTTTATAATCTAATCATAAGTACTTATATTTTTGTCTATATGATTTTATTAACATCTCTATTTTATTTTACAGCATTTGAAAATATTTATGTCATATTTGCTTTTTTGGGTTTGCAATTTTATTACCTAATTATTTACATTTGTTTATATATTTAAATTTATTTTAAACAATTTTTTATATTTTCTTTTCTCATAAGATTTTTTTATTTTATTTTTATTTTTTTCCAGATTTTACCTATAATTATACACATTCTTCTATATATTTAATACTTTTTTTTTGTAGAAGTCATAATCCAAAATTTTTATTTACATAAATAATTATATAACTAATAAATATGTATTACTAATTATAAGAAGTGAAATGGGAGGGAGAATTTTGAGAAGTATTTTTAGAAACGCTAGCATATATATATATATATATATATATATATATATATATATAGAGAGAGAGAGAGAGAGAGAGAGAGATTATCATCGAACACATTTTTATTGACATGTATCATGTAAGGTTAATAGTTTGTATGCTACGATCGATCTTTTGTTATACTATTGATCGGCCGAGTTATTCAATTGCATATGTAATTAATGAAGTCTCGTTGTTGTTGTTTTAAAGATACCACGTGATTGATTTTCTTATTTTAGAATCACAAAAAATACCAATTGATCGGTTATTATATTTTTTTTTGATTTTTATATTATTTTTATTTTCAAAATATCATCATTAAGAATCATATTAAATAAAAATAATAATTTTCAATCAACTCTTCTGAATCATTCACCCTCTCATGTATCGTAATTGAATGGCTTACTCATCTTGAATTATAAATAGAAATTATTTTCAAGCATTAGCCTATATTTCTAAAATTAAAGCTTATACAACTAAGTGATATTCATATATGAAACATGAAATATTAAAATCCGAACATTAAGAAAATAAAATCTCAGTCATAAAAATTTTGTAAATAAATCAACCAGAAGAAGATATATATGCTAAAAAATAACATCAATACCAATCAATATTCAACAAAAAAATAAAATCAATTGTTCTTAAACTCATTCAAACTATTATCCTATTATAATGGCGGGGAGAGAAAAAAAAACAACCTAGAATACATTCAATATCAAAACTAATAAACATATTATGCCATGTATAATCACACAAGTAGCGAATCGAACTGTTTTATTATTTAACTGTTAGTGTCTTGTAATATTTATATCTAAGTCCTTGATGAATATAAGACAATACATTTTATGAATGAAAGGATCTACTTAATTTGACAACAATCATCAAACTAATTCTATCCCATTTAATAATATCAACTATATTTAGTATATTAAGATAGTTACATACCTACTTATTACTATAATCATGGGCGCTTTATTGAACAAATATTGAATGCAATCAATCTCGTAAATATTTTTAATAAATAATAAATATTGGACTTTTTTTAAAATCAATTTACCTAATTAACCTAAAATAAATAACGATCTGGACTTTTTTTTCCCTAAATCAATCGATTCTACAATATATACTCATAATATACTTAGTCATTTAATATGTATATTTTAATTAACTAATAATTAAAATTTTCCTTAAAATTTGTTACGCAAATTAGTAATTACATTTTGGCGGGAAAATTCCTAGCTACTATTATTAAAAATGCTAGCCTTTATATNAAATGAGAGTTTCAATAGATGTAAATCTCAACTCATGCGTTTTACATAATTTATCCATTGATTGTTATAATTATTAAATAATTTTATATTTTAATATTGATATTAAATTCGTTAATAATTTTATTTACGTACTTAAAAAATTAAAAAGATGTAACGTTCTCAACCCATGTCTAATTTCTACTAATTATTATTATTATTAAATTATTTTATATTTTAAATGTTTAGAGTAAATTCGTTAATAATTATTAGTTACATACCTTGAAAAATTCAATAAATATTATACTCTCAACCCGTGTCACATTGTACCGGTACCTAATTTATCTATATATATATAAAAAGCCTAGCGTTTCTAAAAATATTTCTCAAGATTTTCCCGCTCATTGTACTTACTATATGTAGTATAAATATTTATTATTTATATAATTATTTATGTAAATATTCTTTTAGAGATTATAATTTATGTAAAGATAATATTAAATATATAGAAGAATTATGCATAATAATAAATGAAACCTGAGAAAAATAAAAGTAATATAATTTTTTTTGAAGAAAATATAAAATATAAAAAATTATTTAAAATATATAAATATATGTAAATAATTAATTAATAAATTTAAAAAACCCAAAAAAGCAAAAGTAAAATACAAATATTTTCTCAAATGCTTTAAATAAAATTAAAAATATTAATAAAATCATATAGGTAAAAATATAAGAACTTATAATTAAACTATAAATATTTATTTAATAAATATGAAACAAAATCGAAAACTCAACAATCAAATAAAACTAAAAAGAAAATTCATAAAATAAGTTAAATTAACTCAAAAAAAATTATAATTAGATTCTATAAAATTATTAATTAAATATAAAAAATAAAAAAGAGAATCGATAAAAATATAATTAAAATAAAAAATAATAATAGCAACTAAAAAAATATTTTGTGTGTGTGTATAAGAAATCTGAAAAATAAAATATAAATATATAATATATAATATATAAATAAATCTAAATAATTAGTTTATAAATCTGCAAAATTCGAAAAAGTAAATCAAAATATAAATATATCAATGATATCAAATAAATTTGTTTTTATTATAAATAAAATATAATAACTTATAATTAGATTACAAATAATTATTTAATAAATACAAAAATTTAGAAAACAAACCAAAAGGTTGATAATATTATAAAATTAAATTTGAATCCATAGCTACAAAAGAATTACCATAAAATTATAGAAAATTATTAACTAAATATAAAATAAAAAAATCAAAAATTACAAGAAATATAATATAATATAAACAAAATTGGGAAGAAATAAAATGAATAACAAAAATATAAAAATTTATAATTTGAAAAAATTATCTAATAATTTTGTTAACTAAAAAAAAAATTAGTACGAATACAAATAGAGAATTGATGCAACGAAGACAAAAAAAATATTATAATCAGTAACAAGAACTTTTCTTTTCTTCCATAAATTTATTTGTTGACCAGGCCAGGTGATACAAGGACAAACCTAATAGCGTCATATTTTCAATTTTCTATATGTGACTCGAGTAAAACTCGGATGACCCAAACTTTGACCCTAAACGTGTCACAAACTTGACAATGACACTTTTCTCTCTTTTTTTTTTTCCTAAAAAAACTTGAAAATTATATTATGAACATATGTAAAAGGTAAATAACTTTATACTATTGTTTGATTAAGATTTGAAATCAAAATTATATGTGGGCAGAATAAAAAAATGATTATATAATCGTATAATATAAAGAATTCAATACATTATTTTAAAATTCTTAACTAAATAATTATTTATGAACGTTTGTATATTAATAATTTGTGACACATTACTATGACTTTAAATATTTAACGTTAGAAATTCACACATAAATGATTTATTACTCTTGGTTATATAATTACTTTGCATAAACTGAAATTTATATATAAATTTTAATTTATTATCGGGTTCACCAATTGACTCGATAACTTGGTGGTTAATTATTTAGTGGCTTACTCGAGTCAATTACCGGACTGATATAAATAAGAAATAACTATAATAAAATAAAATACAAAGACACTCAATTACAATTTTAATACGATGTCTCATTTATTTGATTTTTTTTTTTGTAGTATTTTTTTTTATTTTCTAGATTTAGGAGATGATTTTTATATAACATTAATTAAGTATATTACTTTCTATTTTAAAATATTATAAGATTTAATTTATTATATTTTATAACTTCTTGATCTTTATTATTATTTTATTATCAATCCCCAATAGATAAAAAACTATTTAAAATTAACTTTTATATATTTATTTAATTTACTTTATCACTATCTCCAATTTATTCTTTCAATGTATTTAAAATAAATATTTAAAAATTAATGATAATTTTATTATTCTTATATGATTTCAATAATTTCATATTTATATTATATTATTATATTATAATATTTGTATTTATATTTTATTTCGTTTTAGAAATTATTAAGAATCATTTATAATTAAAACATATATATGTTATATTTATTTAACTAAATTCATATTTTTTCTGATTATTTTTTAATTTATAGCATTTTAAGAGTGTTTTGTTACTTTTAGGATTTAGTAAATAATTATTCAGGATTTAAATTATTTTTAGTTTATTTTTTAGAATCATTGTGAAATAAGATTTATTTTATATTATATAAACTATTACTATCTTCATAATTTTTTATTATTTGATATAAAATATATTTCTTATATCTATTCAACATATTTCATATTCTTTTATGATTTATTTTATCACTTTATAACATTTCTTTATTTTTTCTTATTATTAAATAATTATTTAGAATTCATAATATTTTATCCAATTTTAAAATGGTTTAGGACTTATTTTATATTATTTATAATATCTATGATTTTTGTGATTTTTTTAATTTTAATTTAATTAATATATATTTATAATCTAAATATAATTTTTTGTATTTATTTAGTTGATTTTATATTTTTTTTTTAATTTATATTACAAGTATTATATTTTTATTGGTTAAAGGTTTATTTAATAATTGTATAATTATGTTGATATAAATTATATATAAAATAAAATGTACAACAAAGTACGACTAAAGACAACTAGATTATTCAGTTGTAATCAAACCTATTGATTTGATTGAATTATAACATAATCTGATGATAACTTTCGTGTACACGTTGACAAACAAGTACAACGGATACCGATAATTAGAAGAGCCTAAATTTATTGTAATTTTTGATAGAAAGACTAAACAAGGAGATGGACACAATGATTTGTAATAAAAGTGACTAATATTATTGTTTCGCGACTAACTAAATGGGAGAGCTTGAAACTATTGTCATGTGAGTTAAACTATTATTTGACGTATAATGTAGTATGCAAGAATTTGTTTCATAATATATGAATGTAGAGTTATTTACCTTTACTTTTTTTTAGGGCGCGGAATATAGGCACCCCATCTATTAATGAGTTCACCTCACTAAGAAAAAATCAACAAAAATGCCAAAATTACCCCCCCCCCCCCCCCCCCCCACCCCAAAAACAAAAAATACTACACCCCAAACACATCATCTTCTCTAACCCTTCACCACCACTCCAACTCTGCCATTATTCATCGCCCATCACACCGTCGCCGCCACCGTCGAACAGGAAGAGAAAAATCGTGATGGGTGGTGAAAGGTAAGTGATGGATGGGCGACAAAGGGTAAGAAACAAATGCAAAATAGGGGTGTTCGTCTCTGGTTTCTCGAGCATATGTCATGTGTTTGAACTTTTTGATCGAACAATACAACGTTGTTCGAAAAAAAATTTGAACAAGCCTTAAAGGGGGCGTTCAGATCAATTTTTCGAACATGTGTTTTGTGTACGAATCAATTTTTCGCAGTTGTATTTTGGTTTGAATCGATTTTTTAAACCTATATTTTGTGTTCGAAAGTTTGGTTCGAACGACTTTTTTTCAAGGCATTTTTTTCTTTTTCTTTCTTCAATGGCATGACGGCGGCAACGTATTTCTAGTGTACATGTTTTGTTTATAGTTCTTCAATAGACGGTGGTCATGGCAGTGGCGGCAGTGATGGGCGACGGCTAGAGTGGTGGTGGAGAGTTGAAGGAGATGAAATATTTGAGGGTGTAGGATTTAAGGATAATATTGACATTTTTGTGATAACATTTTTAGTGGGGTGAACTAATAAATAAAACGAGGTGTGTATATCCACGCCCTTTGTTTTAAATTTGCTCGTGTTGACCAAATCGTGACTTGAGTATTTTAAGTTATTATATTACATTAATAAATTAATAATATTACACTTACATCGAATGAATTTACACCATCAATTCAATTCGCTCCGTGCAACGCACGGGTTAAGCACTAGTCAACATTAACAATTATTCTTACATAATATTATATTTCTATCGTTTAGATTGAATTCTTTACTAGCATCTAGTTATATATTTAGATTATTGTAAATAACTCATAATTTTACACACACACACACACGCGCGCGCGCGCGCGCGCGACACACACACACACACACACACACACACACACACACACACACACACACACACACACACACACACATATATATATATATATATATATATATATATATATATATATATATATATATATATATATATATGAAATTCCAAAAAACAAAATTATTTTAAATTTTATTATAAATATAACTAATTATTTTCATAATTAATTTTGTTGTTATTATAATTATTTCATATGTGAGACACAAAGAGTTCTTTTCTTGCCGGTTGCATGAAAAAGGGATGAGGTGCCCACAGTTTTATATAGTCGACGACTCAAACAAATTCATAGTCAGTCGATATACGATGATTGAATATTCAAGATTGTGACACATCAGAACCCATCAAGTGTTGGTGCTCACGTTGTCTTTCCTGCGGCATTCACTGTCGGTGCTTGATTTATGATTGAGAATTACTAAATTGCTATAGCAATTTTCCGGTGGACAAGTAATCCTGATTTGTTTATTACGTTCACGTGGAACTCTAAATGGTTGGAGATTATTCACTTTATTAATAAATGGAATCTAAAACTAGAGTACCGGCCTAATATAATTTCAAGAATTTTCAAAACGAAGTTGGACGTTTTGATGAGAGATTTACGCCATAACTTTTGGATAAATTATTTTAGGTGAGTATAAAGAAATTTTATGTTTTCATATTATTAAATCTAAGAGTAATAAATTATTAATATTTAGTATTTTTTTAATTTGTCGTTAAATTATATTTTATGATTTTATTTTTAGTTATTTACACCGGGGAGTTCCAAACGAGAGGTATAGCTCATGCGCACATAATTCTATCAAAGCAAGACAAATGCACAAATGCTGGTGCTATTGATCAAATCATTTGAGGTGAAATTTCTGATGAAAAAGAAGATCCTATATATTATTTTGATTTATTGGGTTTGATGATTCATGGACCATATGATCATTTACAAAAATTGCCTACATGCGGTTGATGGAAATTGCACAAAATATTTTTAAGAAAGTTTGTAAATACTACTATTGTCGATAACGATGGTTATCCAATATAGTGACGTAGAAATACTCGAAGAACTATTATAATGAATGGTGTTCAGCTAGATAACTAGTGAGTCATTCTATATAATTTTATCTATTTCTAAAATATGAAGCTCATTTGAATGTTGAATGGTGTAATCAATCCAGATCCATCAAGAATTATAATTTTCGTTACATATTTCCATGCAAAGTGCATGGAGAATATTAAGCTATGAAATCCAGTATAAAACTCTTTGAGTTTTCATCTTCCATAATAGTATAATATATTATACATTGATAATAATCAGTTGGCCGCACTAATGAAAGGTAACTAAACACATCATAGTATATTTTTAAGTTTGTTTCGAGGCAAATAAAAAATATCCACAAGCACAAAGTTTGACTTATGTTGAGTTTCCTCAAAATTTTGTTGGAACTCAACAACAAAAGAATGGACCTAGGCAACTAGAATTCTTCTCATTAGCGCGAACTTACTATATTCCGCTAGGATTAAGTGGTAACTATTATGCTCAGTGTATACTAAATGTAATTCGAGGAGTCCAATGTCACGATGATATAAAAAAAGTTAACAACACATAATATGATATATATCGCGATGCATGCTAATATGTGGGGTTGTTGTTAGATGATAGAGAGTAAATTGAAGGTATATTAAAAACAAGTAATTGGGGATCAACACATTCCGCGAGATCTTTATTCGCAACCTTGATTGCATCAAAATGTTTAGCACGTCACAAAAAAGTGTGAAAGAAATGTTGGAAATATTTGTCAGATGTCATAATATAGAATCAAGAAAAGTTGAGAAAACTCAAAGGTAGCAATTATTGATATTTTTTTATCATCTATAAATTATTAATTATGTTCTATTGTATTATTTTTATTATCAATATTTTTAATTCTATTTTCAATGTACTTTTTTTTATATTTACAAATGAGTGATGCTGATATTTAGAACTATACTTTACTTGAAGTTGACAATTTAAAGAGTTTAAAGAATTTTCCTCCCATGCTAATTCCAAGGTCATCGATTCCAGTATGTCTCGTAGTAGATTTATTGTTGAAAAACCGGATTATGATCACGAGACAATCATTGAAGAACATGGTAAATTAGTTGATAATTTGAATGTTGGTTAGTGTCACATTTATGATAAAGTAATGGATACAATACATTCGACCAAGAGTGGTGTATTTTTTGCCTAATGGATACGGAGAGACCGGTAAAATATTTGTTTGGTGAACGCTTTTTGTGGCCATTAGATCTATTGGTGGAATTATTTTGAATGTAATGTCTAGAGGCATAACTTCTCATCTTCTTCCGAAAGAAGAAACTAAGCATTTTAGTTTTAAGGTTCCTTTTAATATTCACCAATATTCATCATGTTCGATCTTTACTATAACTTCACTTGCAAAATTAAATGTGCATGCACGGCTCATTATTTGGGATGAAACTCTGATGATGCATAAACATTATTTCAAAGCTCTGGACAAAATATTAAAAGACATGATGGGATCACATAATAATTCTATCAGGCAACTTCCATTTGGTGGCAAAATAATAGTTCTTTGTGGAGATTTTCTTCAAATCTTGTCATTTATTCCAAAAGGCACTGGACCAGATATAGTTCACGTAACGATAAATCCTTTGCATCTATGGACTCATTGCATGGTTTTGAGGTTGACCAAGAATATGAGGCTGCAAAATATCAGTTCAGATCTCAATTGTATTATATTAAAAGAAAAAAAGAATCGACGAATGGATAAATAATATAGGATATGGAACAGATGAAGGACCAAACGATGGTGTCGTTCAGATTGAAACATCATATTATCTATAGTTGAAATATGATGGTGACCTTGTTGCGTCAATTGAGGTGAGCGTTATCCTTGATTTGGAAAAAATTACTGAATACTCTACTTATTTAGAGAGTCGTGCTATTCTTGCCTCAATACTTGATATCATTGATTTGATTAATGTATATATGATGTCATAAAATAATGAAGAATGGAATGTATATCTTAACTCTGGTAGTGTATATAAATCCAGTTCAAACATGGACATATTGGAGGACGTCCACTCACTGAAGTTTTTATACACTATCAAATGTTATGGATTGCCGAACTATGAGCTAAAGTTAAAAGTTGGAACTCCACTTATGTTGTTGAAAAATATTGATCAATATCGTGTGTTGTATAGTGGAACCAAACTGGTTGTTACAAAACTTGGCGATCATGTTCAAGCTAAGATTTTTCAGGGAGCCAATGCAGGTGAATTGGTGTTGATCCTTAAAATAACTGTTACACCATCTAATTCGATGTTGTCTTTCAAGTTTCAATGATGACAGTTTTCTGTGATCGTATCATACAACATGACGATCAAAAAATATCAAGGACAAACACTCTCTTACGTTAGACTTTTTCTAAAGAAGTCAGTTTTCAGTGATGACCAATTGTACGTTTCAATATCAAGAATGACCAATCGTAAGGATATAAAAATATTGATTGTCAATAATAAAAACAAACGTAGTGAAAAACTACAAATATTGTGTACAATTTTTTTTTCATAATTTGTAAAGTACATTTTGTCTAATAATAATTCTTTTATAAACCACGTTATACTATTTTCAACATTATTCGATCTTTGAATAATAATTATATATATATATATATATATAACTTAAGTATACATGTATACAATAATTTATTTAAATATTTTAATAAATTCAAACTAAATTATTTTTATTTGTGATAAAAAATATTTAGAATGCAACGCACAGGCACAATACAATTAACCGTGAAGAGAGAACTAGTTCAAGATATTGAATAAGGAAATATTTTTCATACAATTTAAATTCTTACCTTTATTTAAACATCTAGTATAGGCCATAAATATTTCACAATGTTCTTTGGCCTTCATCTTCCACCTTTTGATGCCCTCAAATCTTACTCACCTTTGCAAATATTCTTTTGGTTATTGCTAATCTTATGCAATAATTAAATGAGTGATTATATATAGAGAGCTAGTATATATATAATCTAAATCAAAATTCAAATAGTATTTTAAAAAATTTAACTTGGTTCATAAAAATATTATTATTGGACGAAATATTTTACAACAACATTCCTAAGTTTTCTAATACATTTATTCTTATTATAACATATCAAAATTCTAAAACATATACGATTGGTCACTTTTGATATATCTGGTCATGACTGAAAATCGACTTCTTCAAGAAAGTTCAATATTAGATAGATTGTTATTGACTTTTGCTAATTGACATTACATTAGGCACGATCACTATTGTCGTTGTTGGAGTTCAAAAGGGCAAACCTAGGATCATATGGTATTATAGTCATTCATTTGGGAATAAGTGCAATGTCAAAACTCAAAAACTTTGATAATTTTTCTCTCCAAATTTCCGCTTATATGTGTGTGTATGTGCGTGTGTGTGTATTATATATATATATCAAGATAAATCATAGTTAGAAATTTCCAATATCTGCTTACCAAATAAAGCAAGTGTAAAAGATTTAACAAAACCCAAAATAAACAATCAAATAAATATAACAGAACTCCAAGTTTATAGTTTCAATATATGTAGAAGTATAAAAAATTAATCATTTGTTATGAACTTTCTTAACATTTGTAAGGATTGTAGTCATTTTAATCATAGTCACATTTTTAAAGTACATTATCAAATATATATTGCATGTGGTTCAATATAATACTACACATTTTTATTTTCACTGTTGAGGTGGATGTTAATAAAGAAATCATGCCAGTCTCATATCAACTAAAGCACGATAAAGACACTGTAAATTAATATAACACAAGTTGATATCAGATAAGTACATCATACAAAGTTGTTTAACAAAATTACGAAATGAACTTGAAATTAAAATTCATCTCAATTAAATATCAAACTTATTTGCGTGTAAACCGCAAGAAGAGTGAATAAATCGATGCGTAAACCAAAAAAAGAGCGAACATATCGATCATGCAACATATTCAGCTCTGTTATAATTAAAACATAACTATACCTTATTTTAACAATAATACAATTAATACACTAATATATACAATCATATATATATATATATATATATATATATATATATATATAAAATTAATCAAAGACATGATTTATTGTTTAAAACATGAGCAAAAAGAATCGTCCATATAAATAGACATTACATTATAATTAACAATGCCTTCGAATAAAAAGTGAATTTTACCTTTTAGGCGCGCTATTTTGCTTCAATCCAGGTCCTTGCTCCATTAACGCAGTCCATGGTAATGCAAACACATGGACGGTCCCTTCTCTCTTTGAGACATCCAGTCGCGCAGTCCGTCCGACAACTCTTTGTCATAACATTCATATTTTGTATCGATAGTTATATTCTACAGTGATGGAGCAACTAAATTATTGATTATGTTCTCTCAATTGTTCATAATATGGTGACTATATAATCCAACAAAATATTAGATAAATCAAGATGAAGATAAGTTTCATCTATTGAATATCAGTGGGCATACGAAATATATGACTTTATAAATAACTATATTATACCTTTATTTTCTTAATCAAGTTAATGTCAAAATTCAAATAGTCAAGCATATCATAACAAAATATCTATGATTAACTAAGAGCAGTTAAAAACATAAACGAACATGTTAAACATTAAATTATGTATAACAATAAAAAAATAAAACAAAAAGGACTATATGCCATCGCTAATAAGTCAATGTTTTTGCTAATAAGAGGAATTGCGACAAAGTATCTTCTTTAATAGGTTATAGCTAATACCCCATATCAAATGCTCTTATCCACTCGTTAATTTTTTCTAATTCAACACAATCAGCATCCAAATTGAGATGTTGCAGCCACATATCCTCCGTCAACCCTATAACTTTGCAATGTCTTCATTAGTGCAAATAATTGATCATAGCGCGAAATATGTATAACATATTGCCTTTGGAATCACATGAGAATCTTGACGATAATCTCCACTAGGTGCTATTATTTTACATCCAAATGGAAGTTGTTTGGAAGACGAATTTTGCAGTCTTTCAATGTTTTATCTAAAACTTTGAAACAATGTCTATGCATCACCAGAGTTTTGTTCCAAATAATGAGTTGTGCATGCACCATTACTTCAACAAGTAATGTTATTGTCCTCCAATATTTGTGATTTATATTTTTAAGTTATTTTAGTATTTATCATCATATTTTGCATTCAAAATTTGGCATCAAATATTATTATATGATATTGCATTACCAAAATATATAATTGGTAGTTCTTTGGAATCAAGCCTAATATGTTCCAAATATTAATAGTAATTAAACAAAATATAAATATAAATATTTTGAATAACATGTACCAAATAATAGTAATTGTATATGTTTGCACTTATGATAGACTTAACAATGCCAACATTTGCATAATATGTTAAATTTTTGTTGTTCACTTAGAGGGAATAAAATGTAGATGAATTATTGCGCCATGACAATAATATAAACAACAACAATAACAACAACATCATCATCGTCATCATAATAATAATAACAAACACAAGGATAAAAAAAAAAAGTAATGGAGAAAAAGTATTTAATAATGATAATAAGAAAAGTAAACCAAAGTCAGATATATCAGGCTACAAAATAATAATAACAAATGAAAAAGTTAATTAGATTATATATCATAATTATGTTAAGAGAATTTATGTATAATTAAAAAAAATTATACGTGATTTTTTTTTCTTCTATTGGCTTTTTTTTCTCTCTCCAAACCTCTTATCTAACAAATATTATTTTTATATTTCCCAGTCAATGTATTTTTATACTGATACGCATATTTTTCAAACACCCTTTTCAATTCCCTTTTCCCCAAAAACTTCTTCAATCGCCCACTAAACAAAGCTTAATTAGAAATGTATGGAATGTTTCTGTTCCAATTTTTAAATTCCAGTGAAAACAGTGATAATTGAGAATTTGTTGGGTTTTATGTGAAAATTGAAATTAAGTTTGGGTGAGTGATTTTTCAAATATGTTTTTAAGTGTACAATAATATTAAAGTTGTTGGTGGTAGGGAACACTTTCAATATTTAATTGAAATATACATTACAATATTAATAAAATTGTAGATAGTGAGTATTATTAGATAGAAATAAATTTAAAATACTAGTAATACTTTAAGTAAATTTTAATAATAATAGGGGTCCCACATTTTAAAATATGATGTGATTGATATATTTAAAATAGGGTAAATCTCACTTTTAGTAATCAAAATATGGCGAAATTTCAGTTTCAGTACCCTAGGTTTGCAAAGTATCAAAATTAGTAGCCCAGGTTTAATCTCTGTCTCACTTTTCATACCCGGGGTTAACGAGAACATCAAATTTAGAGGTAAATAATTAATTTAATTGAAAAAATTAATAAAAAAAAATATTTGAATTCAAAAAATAAAAAATACATATAAATAAAAAATTGGAAATTTATAAATTTGTAATTTTGTATTTAATACAATAAAATATATTAATAAGTTTAATTCAAAAAAATAATCAAAAATAGAAAAAAAATATTTACAAATTAAAACAAAGGAATGAAATGTAAATAAAAATAGAAAATATATAAATACAATAATTAATTAAATAAAAAATAAATATTAACAAAATATAAAAAAATATAATCAAAAACACAATTAATTTGACTTATATTTTGTAATTTCAAAAATAAAGTACAATAATTAATTAAATTAAAAAAAGACATATTTAAAATACAAAATAAATGTTATTCTTTTAATAAAAATATTTCGTAAAAGTTTTTATTATTTAGTTATTTTTAAGGTTTTTATTTATTTTTAATGTTTACAATATTTTATTTATCACTTCTACTTATTATTAAAAACATAAAAAATAAAATAAAATAATAACTTCTGTTACATGAGCTTAACTATCCAATTTACTACATAACGTGCTGATACACAATATTCATTTAGTAGTAAAGTTATGGTTGAGGCCAAGTGAAAAAAATAATTATTTTATTCTATTTTTTGTGTTTTTGATAAAAAAAAGATAAAAAAAATGACGTGTACATTAAAAATAAATAAAAACCTTACAATAACTAATAATTTAAAACTTGTACAAAATATTTTTAGTAAAATAATTAAATTTATATTGTATTTTTAAATATATTTTTTCAAATTGAATTCATTATTATTATATTTCTTATTACAAAATATAAAATAAATAAATTTTGTTTTTGATTGTATTTTATCTATTTTTGTCGAGTTTTTAATTTTTAATTTTTGAATTTATTAATCATTGTATGTTATTTCTAGAATTACAAGTTTATATATTTTCTATTTTTCATTTACATTTCTTTCCTATTTTTGAATTTTAAATATTTTTTAGGTTTTTATTTATTTAATTATTTACATGTTTTACTATTTTTTTAATTCATTTAGTTATTGTATTTTATTTTATTAAATACAAACTTACAAAATTATAAATTTCTAGTATTTTATTTTTATTTTCTGAATTTTTAAATATTTTTTTAATTAATTATTTCCCTCAAATTTGACGTACCCGTTAACTTTAACGGAAAAGTTAACCCTCGGTGTGAAAAGTGAGATCAAAATTAAAATTTGAGTTACTAATCTTGATACTTTACTAATATGGTGTATTGAAAATAAAATTTCGCCATACTATGAGTACCAAAATTCAGATTTACCTTTAAAATATTTTAATTTCAAAAATAATAATTTTCAATGATAAATTATAAACAAATATAATTCTAATTTTCAAAATAGTTGAAAATTTGAGAAAGTGATTTGAAAACACATCCACACATCGCATAAGTAATGGATTTAAATTTTGGTTGAATATTATTTAAAAGTTTGTATACATTAAGATATAAAACTCTGAATGGTTGAGCTAGTAATTCGTACCTGATAATAAATTTTAAATTATTATTTGTTATATTAGTTGATAAGAAATTAATTTATAAATATATAATTGAATATATATATATAAAATGTAAGAACAAAATAATATATTAAAAAAAAAAGAAGAAGAAATCTTACATGGTAAAAAGAAAAAAGAAAAGAAAGAAAAGGTTTCAACGGGTCCGATAAGACTGAAGCCGGTTACAAAATGTTATTATTCCAAATCTGAATTCTTAAAGATGATTAGGAATATACATTTACTATCAAGCAAGAGTAATAAGTTATCAATTCTTATCCACTCAATATAGCATGACTTTAATTAGTCCAGTTTTGGCTGAAATACAATTGGTCGGTGATTATGAAGTAAGAGCATCTTCAATGTATATCATGAATCGGGAAAAAAAAAATGACACATCATCAAATAGATAATGTCCAGTAAAAATACTGCTCCAATGCATTATGTGAAGTATCATATTAAACTAACGTGGCATTAAAAAAAATAGAAGATGTGGGGTGCTCTTTCTACATGTAGAGGCTCTGTGAGACAGTATGACTCAGCGGTTTCTTTTTCTTTTTCAAGATTTTTGCCGTGCCTCCATATTTGTAATTATATTTATGAGTAGGTTAATTATATTATTATTTAATCTAAATAAGATAAATGCCATGTAATTAGCATTAATAAAATTATAGAAAGTCCCATTGGAGAGTTACTCTTGGATTGTACCGTCTATTCAATTCATGACCATCTATTTATTTGCCACATTATTCCCAATTCATAATATGCATCGAAGATGGTCTAAGGCATTGCCTTCTTCATTTTTTTTTTTAATGATACTAGTGATTTACCAAATTCTCACACTTTTAAATGTCAATTTCTCTCCATATAACTTAAAATTCCCTGAAGTTTTTTACACATCACTGGCCGATGGTTCTAGATCTAGTAAGCAATTCTTGTAAGATTACACATTTTTAATCAAATCAGAATATGTAATCAAGATTTTAATAGACATTGGGTTAAAATATAAATATTACTATTCAAACGACTAAAATTTCAAGTAATCCAAGTTAATGATTAAAAAACATATATTTTTCCTTTGGTCAGTTGCTCATCGTTGTTTGGGCCATTACCTACAATTTAGCTTTTTCTTGAAATAATTCAAAAGTAGTCTAACCAACCCACAAGATAAAACGTGAAGCGTCGAAGATAAAAATCCATGACTTAAACTATAGTAAAATGTGTGAATTGACCCCACAAGACCACAACTCGCATGACCAATTATGTTTTGGGAGATAGGACAAACAATCTGAGGATAAGAGATGAAATTAATTAGTTGCTGTATACATTTTTTTAGGGTTAATTATATAAATACTTCTAAATTAAGGTTTAATATGCTTAAAAAAATCAGTTATCTTTTAGTAATACAACCTTCTTGACGTAATTAGACATTTGTATGCATTGGGTAAACCTTAAATTTAATGTGTTGCAAACTTATTCAGTCACGTATATTGTACTAACCAACTTTGAATTAGAATTGATTTGAATCCAATATAAAGTATAAATATTTATTTGTTATATAATTTAGAAATTTTTAACTGTACATATATCAAATACAAGATTGTGATTATGAATCTCACAAGTGAATCTTGTTGTAATATTGTAATATATTTAGTATTATTTAATTATTTAAATATAACTATAATATGATAAAAGAGAATATTGTGTATATAAGATAGTATATGATAACAAATATGTGTAAGGAATTGTTGATTAATTATTAAAAATCTAAAATAAAGGTGAATTGAGATTCAAAATCACAATCATGAACTGTGGATAGGAAATCTTATGCTTCACCCAAGACGAAACAACCCTTCCCGAATTTCTGAGTCCTATCCAAAAGGGCCTAATTGTTTATTGTCATGTATTCATCGTTAAATTGAATAATCAATTCATGCAAATAAGCTTTTCTTTTTCTTAATAATGTCAAGTAACTAAAATATACTCTTTTATTTGTAATGTTTTTTTTTTTTTTTTTGACGAAACCATACAAATATATATTTTCTGATATCATTTATATTTATAGTTATGTTACGATCGATTTATAAGTTACTAATTAAGAGTTAGTTGCAATTTTTATCCAACAGTGTTGGTATTCCACTCCTTTTTTGCTAGGACCTATGCAAAAGAGAATTAAGTATTTATTGATCGCAAATAGTTGAATTAGTTGTTCGCTGTTCAAGAATTTTTATTTGGGCATTTTTTACCATTCATACATAGTGTTTTGAATTAAAATTTCAATTTTTGGGTATTTCAACAGTAATATGTTTTTTGATGGAGCTGAGATCCAAAATACGAAGAAAAAAAACACAACTTATAAGTTGTACATGTGAAAATACGTAGCATTACTAGTGAGATTAGTGACGTTAGAGGGGTGAATAAACACTTGCAGGTGAGACAATAATATTCGTTTTAAACATAAATAAAAGGATTACTATATTTTGATCAAAAAGCCAAGTATTTTTTAAAATTTATATTTATTAAAATATTTTGATAAAGGAGAGTATTATTGAATAAAAAATAAAATTAAAATGAGAGGGTAATATTATTTAAAGTGAGAGATAAAACACTATATATATAATATTAATAAATCATTAGAATTGCTGATGATAATATTGAGTAGTACCTATTCTAATATATAACTAGAAATAATTCATTCATCAGCAGGCACAATCATTCCTCGGCAGAAATTATGATCATGTAAGGCAAAATTAGTGACCCCTTAAAACAGTATACCCGAACGACAACATAATTAAAATTTTGAACTTATTGTTAATCATAATGCTTCTGGAAGACCTTAACTATAAATAGTACATGATATTAGGGAGAAAAATGTTTTCCATATTAAATAAAATATATATTAAAAAAAAAAGAAATATAATATGTTTACTTTACACTCGCATTTTTATTTTGAATAAAAAGAAATAAACATCAAACGATATGTATGAAATTAGGAATAATGAATATGTGTGTTGATTAATATTCATAAACATTTTTGTATCCACTATAAAACAAAAAAATGTAAAAGCTTGTTTGAAGAAGTATATATAACACAAAAGCTAGATATTGAGATTCTCAAAGAAAAATCAAACCCTAGCTAAATTCGGACAAATTTACATATATTTAATCACAAGTAATCAAAAGCAGAAATCAATTAATCCAAACAGAAATACAATTGTTACAACTAAACAAATCTTGTCTACTCCACAAGATGAGCACTCATCTTCATTACATGAATTTATAGAAACTCAAACTCAAACTCTCAAAAACACACATAAGAATGGAGGAGAGAGAAAGACACAAATCACCAACAAGGTTACATATATAAATCCGCACAAAACACTTCAATCACCAAAACCAAATCTAGAGACCTATATATAGTAGCAACATTAAAAACTCAAGAAAAAAAAAACTCACACCCACATAGAATAAATATATAGATTTATAGATGTAACGAAACAATCGGACCGTTAGGCTTCAATTCCCCGGAGAGAAAACAGAAGAAGGAGAGATATTTACCCATTTCAGAAGGATCTCATGATGACATCATCAGGAATATTAGAAACTAGGGTTTTTTATTTTTATTCTCCTCTTCTTGAAAGAAGGCCATAATTTTATATATAGCCATAATAATTAATTACAGGCTATATAAAAATATATTCTTCATTTTCCAATCGGTTTTTCCTCTCTTTTTCTTTCTTTTTCTGGGACTGGCTTTTGAGGTTGAAGGAGGAGGTGGTTGAACTGGAAGAGGGAAAAAGAGGGCCATGTTGTTATGATGAAAGTGAGGGACAAATGATGATGATGAAATGCTGAGTTTTGAGGACACCATAATTAGTGTTGTTGCAGTTTGTAACAAGAGAGGGCCTAAAAATTATGTTATGTGCTAAGCAAAGCAAATATATATATATATATAGAGAGAGAGGGATAAGTAATAGTACTTAGTAATAAACACGAAATTATTGTGTTGGCTTCTCCCATATGGAAACATGTTCCTCACTCTTATGTTCCCTCTTGACAAAATTCTTGCTTTTAACCTTCTTAATTATCTTTTCATTCCTCTTAATTACTAATTCTTAAAATATATATATATATATATATATATATATATATATATATATATATTGTGTGTCATGGTAGGAATGTAAATGAATTGAGTTTAGTTGAATATAATATTGTACTGTTTTCAAACTTTTCTGGAATTTTTATGCCAATCAAGATCGAGAGAAGGAAGTTTTTCAATCATAATAGAGTTTCAATAACTGTGTTTAAAATTTGATTGATAATTTAATTTTTTAATTAAATTCAGACACGTTTTATTTGGAATAAATACAAATATAGTTTCAGATATTATTCGAGAAACCCTAAATACTATTGGATTAAATAATTGTCAACAAGAGCGTGCTAGTGCATTGTATAGCACATATTTTACTGCTAGAGTTGAGCTTGAGATAAACTTTACATATTATCGAACAAAAAATATATATTTAAGCTTGGTTGGTCATATGAGCTTATAATGGTCGAGCTTGATTTGAATGTCAAATAGTTTGTTTGGTTAGTTCTGATTAAATAAGATTTGCTGTTTAATTAGAAATAACATCCCGTCAAAGCCTACTTCTAGGGGTGAAGGGGTATGTATATGTTTTTGTTAAGTACTTGATTTTGGTTTCTTCATATAAAACGTAATTAGCTTACTTGTTAGCTTCTCGACAATATCTGAAATTATTTTAAATTTTGTAGATGAAATGATGCTCAAAATATCGAAGATCTTCAAAAATTTAATGCATGACTGAAATCTGAATTGAATTTTTCACTTTATTTGGTTAGAATTTGAGAAAGTAATTTCACTTGTCCTAGCTTATCAAAAAAAAAAAAAAAAAAATTCATCAAATGAACATTAGAACTATAAGATATTCTCCAAATGCGACTGCAAAATTGAATGATATAAATCTCAATATTCTAAATAAATAACAATAAATGGTATGGGTTCGGGCTAGCACATTGCAACCCATATCCCAAAAAGTTTGGTTGCCCAACTCTTGATGGGCCACTCAACACTCAACACACTCTTACTTGGTAGCAATGTTTTGAAAATCGGATCGACCGGTTCGACCGGGTTAATCGGGAACCGCTCCCGAGCCTGGTCTGTTTTTTTACTTAGTCTGGGTGGCTAATGACCCAGTGCCACGCGGCAAGAACCGGTAAAAATCGGTGGACCAGTAAACCGGTAAAAACCGGTTATAATTTCTCTCTCTCTCTCTTTTTTAATTAAAAAAAAAATAGGTAGTTCCAATTATTCCAAATATCAACTTAGTATCAAGATTGTTTTAATTGATCCTAAAATTTTATATGACTTGAATTTTAAATGATCAAGATTCATTATTTGCAAACTTTTTATTTCAAAATTATTTTAAATGATTCTAAATTTTTGTTATCATAATAAATTCATACAAAATGAGATTGATTTTGAATGAATGTGTTGGATAACAAAATTGTACGTGGTATATACGATATTAATATTGCTAATTATATATTATATATTATATATATATATATATAGGGGTCCGATTTTAATGACCGATTTTTTAAAAATAGTTCAACCGATCGGATTAATAACCCAGTGAGCCAGTTATTGATCCGGTTCGATTTTCAAAACATTACTTGGTAGTGATAAATTGTGCAAATGTCTCGTCTTTGTATTGTATTATCGTATTTCATATTTTATATTATTTGATTATAAATATAACAGTAAATATAATTAGTTAAATTTAGAATTTTATATAATTTTTATCGTATTTTGTATCTTTTCGTGACATGCCTTGTCATGTTTTTGTGTATGTAATTGTATTTTTGTTTTATTCTCATTTATTTTATCGTGCAAGTTATTGCCAACTCTAGTGGACAGACGAGTTTAATTCATTTTGACAACTCTATATTTAACCCAGCCTGTTACCATCTAACACATAAATTTTTATATTTATTTTTTACTTTAATATCATTGCTCCCTATATTGTAATTTCTGACGCAAGACCAAAAGTTCAGTTTGTTTATAAAATTAGTCTGTAGTTAAGAGGGCTTAACTAGCAATTTCGGTCTCGTTTCTTGAAGACTTGAAGTGGTAATTTATGCCTGTGAATACTCCATCTGTCTCACATTAATTGCCGTTTTAAAATTTTCTTTTAAATAAATATTATTTTAGATGTATTTCATTATTTCTTCCGATTCTATTCCTATTAAAATCTTAAAAATCTCTTATTTTTCAATTTACCATTAATAATTGATTTTCTTTCATTAATATTCACCATAATTGAAGGGATTGTGAAAACTTAAGGGTATATATCAATCAAGACATTTAATTTTTAATTATGTTATTTGAATCTAAAAATATTTAATTCAAAACGGTTAATTCTTAGTCTGTTATTTAAATTTAAGAATTTATTAATTCAAAACTGAGAGTAAAATTGAAAATATGAGCACATTACCACCCGAGCCGGTTTATTCAAAATTTAGCTCAAAAAACTCGCAAAATATTGAGTTTTCCCGATAATCTTTTATTTATTTAAAAAAATTAGGCACAATTGTGAGATGTAAGTTGTAATTGATTAACTAAGGATTATATATACATTATGTGTGGAATTTTCTTCAACCAATAAAGATGTCATGTGGAATAAAATTCACACACAAACACACACTTGTGGTGTTCATAGTAACGGTATTACAAACATGACTAATCCAGCTAAATTATTACATAATGAGTTAAATCTTTTTCACAAGTACTACATTGTCAATATCCCTAGAAAACCTTATTTGACTTTATGGTTAATTCAAGAAAAACCACCATCATATCCCTTTTTCCACCCTTTAAGTTTGACTGTCTAAAAAGTTACCACTTCTAATTGTTTGCCATCTCCACACGTTCTTCTTCTCTTTAACTTTATGCTTCATATTTTCAATTTGATATGGTTAACGATAGTCAGCGCTTAATTACCGCGTTCCTAAGGTCATAATTAATCATTTTTAGATAAATTACTTCAGTTCGAGTGGGCCTGTAAGCAATTAATGGCGATGTCCGAGTTTGGGTGTAGATGTGGATTTCAAATATAACAATCATTCATGTTTAATCAGAATCAATATTACTTTACAGTATATTTGAATATGTGAATCATATATATTTTTTTTAACTCAAGTGAAAGTTTTTATTAATATGTAATTCCAGATCATATAGTGTACTTAATTAGTAACATGAGGTGAAATTGTACAATTCGAAACAGATATTCTAAATAAACGGTTAATTAAGACGATTATATTAGACATACATGGGTTTTATTATTATTATTATTATTTTGATGAATAGCATAACTGTCTTACAACTGAACTTCTGAATAAGGTTGAATCACTACTATTATTAATACCAAATCAAACTTCAATTTATTTTAAGATAGACAACATTGGTTGGAGTCCAATTGGGCCTAAAGTGTTAATAATTAGAATTTTTTCTAATTAAAGTTTGTAAATTAGATTTATTCTAATTAATTGGTACAGCGATAATTCGTGTTAACGAATTATATAGGCTCGTTCTACGTGTCGTGTAGATAATTATAGCCTTTTGAATTTCTCAATTCCATTTATTGGTGAGTGAGAAATGGTGTTTGGAAGTTGGATAGGTGCTTTTAAGCCTTATCGTTTATCCCACATTGATAGTTATCCAATGTGGAAGGGAGTTTAAAAGTGTTTAACTATTAATGATTGGATATCAAGTGGGCCCAGCGGGTTGTGTGGACTTTGTGTAAACGAAGCTCACGCGGGCTCTTGGACTCAATCAAACGGAGTTGCAGAACGCAAGAATCGTACTTTGATGAATGCGTTGTTGATTAGCTTGGGCTCAAGAACTTCAAAAATGAAGCCGAAAATCAACTTAACTGCAAAATCAAATCTATCCGAAGTGATAGAGGAGGGGAATACGTAGCTCCGTTTGAGGAGTTGTGCAACGAAAGTGGCATAATTCATCAAACTACAGCTCCGTACTCACCTCAATCAAACGGAGTTGCAGAACGAAAGTGGCATAATTCATCAAACTACAGCTCCGTACTCACCTCAATCAAACGGAGTTGCAGAACGCAAGAATCGTCGTAGAACGAGCCTATATAATTCGTTAACACGAATTATCGCTGTACCAATTAATTAGAATAAATCTAATTTACAAACTTTAATAGAAAAATTCTAATTATTAACAATCCCCACATGAGTGAGAAACTCCAAAACGACATGCATGAATGCAAATACATAGCTCAGTCCTTAAGAGACACTAGAGAATAGGGATAGGTGGCTTGTGGCCTTGAACCCTCCTTAGTTAATACTACCGAGCATACCGG
>BMAC01000424.1:250825-264265 GCA_014905375.1 Phtheirospermum japonicum | reverse complement strand
TGTCGTGTAGATAATTATAGCCTTTTGAATTTCTCAATTCCATTTATTGGTGAGTGAGAAATGGTGTTTGGAAGTTGGATAGGTGCTTTTAAGCCTTATCGTTTATCCCACATTGATAGTTATCCAATGTGGAAGGGAGTTTAAAAGTGTTTAACTATTAATGATTGGATATCAAGTGGGCCCAGCGGGTTGTGTGGACTTTGTGTAAATGAAGCTCACGCGGGCTCTTGGACTTGGGTTCTCCAGTCCGCCTTCGGCGAAGCCGATGGCGGAGCCGAGCGGATCCGAGCCCGAGCCCGGTCCCGGTCCCGGACCTCGGACCTCGGTCCTGGGCTCTGGGCTCTGGGTCTTGGGTCTTGGGCAATTGGTCCAAATTGGCTGGTCCGATTGTGATGGTCCGTGTGGGGTTCGGGTTCTGGTTCAACCCTGGCTAACTTTTTAGCCACGTGCGGGTTTAACACCTGAATCATTTTTTGTAACTCCTGACACGCTGAACGTGTCCAGGTTCATGCTGTCAGGTGTCAGACGTTTTGAATGTCTTTATGACATTCAGGCTGTTACCGAGAAGCTGCAGTTCATTTCACTTTCCATACACGAGAAATAACCTGAAAAAGCAGAGAACTCCCAGCATACTGCATTCACATATTTCTGCATTTTTTTTTATTTCTTACGTAACTCAGACCATTTTCTATCCAGTTCGCCGGAACCCTGATATTCACGGTGCTGTGATATTACGGGACGAAGTCGTTTTATCTTTGGAGACGAATAGCCAAAACCGAAGGGCACTACCGGGGCTATTTCGTCTTGCGGACAGAGTGCTTACTCGACTCGACAATATTCATTTTCTATTTTTATATTCCTTTTTCCAGTTTTGTGCTCGGATATTTGTAACTGTTCCAACATAAAGTAAATCCACTCGCGTGTATACCTTAAAAAAGACATTGAGAATAATATACAGTATATATTAACATCCATATATATAGAGCTCTAGTGGTAAACATAAATTTGCTGGAATATTTTGTATTAGTATATTTTCAGTCCTAATTCTCAAATATTAGAAGTGTGACTCCATGGTATGCGAGCATGGTAAAATATGGGATGGACAGTTGTTATTATTGTAATATTGAAATTAATATGTCTAAGAGTAATGGCATTAAGGGCTATTCACGAAAATGTCGAGTCACCATATGGCATGCTAGAATACTTGAAGAAGAATTATAGAAAGAATTAATTAGATGAGGGTCCCTATTTATAAATAGATTTGGTGGAATTAATGTCAATTAATGATAAGAATTTGGTGTGGTGGTGGTGTCAACTCATTCTTATTGCTATCATGAGTATTATCTTATCTTGTATTGGAGGCAAAAACCTCATTTCATCTTTTCAATGTACAACTAACTATTATTACTATTACTTTTTTCTTCTTGTTTGAATTCTCTCTAATCTCTCTGCAACAAGATTATATGTATACCAGAATATCACCCGCAAAGTGCGGGTTAATATTTTCAAATAAATCAACGTATATAATAATTATATAAAACAATACATAAAAAACTTATGTATGTTAACAATAATTAATATTAATTTTTAGTATTTCAACCGCATGATATTATTTATTCATTCTAATACCAAATCTTTTAATATAGAGATTTAATTGTTTATAAATAGAAAAAAAAATTATAAAGGAAGGAAATCACAATCTTACATTTAAATAATCGACTTTAATAAATTATAAGAGCATGTCATTTAAATGAGTGCTATTTTAGGTGAATATAAATATATAATTATTATCTTTATATATATTGAGAGTATAAACTTATAAATAAATTTGGAATGTAGTAGTACAATATATATCTATATGAATAAAACGGTTCTTCTATAGAAGCAGATAAGGCTCCATTATGGAGCCCTATAAATGACATTGCATTCATCTAAGCCCATAATCATTTTTTTCTTTTTATTTTTCCTTCCTTTTTTTATAAATACACGGTGAGATGAATGTCATGTGTTATATAGGGCTCCGTAATGGAGCCCTATCTGATTCTATAGAAAAATTCATGAATAAAAGGCAAAATATCTTTTAATACAAAATAAATCAAAAATACATGGAAGCAGTTGAATTCAAAAAAGAATAAAACAAAAATTTATGATAAAAATGGGATGTACATTACATGAGCTTAAAATGATGTGAAAATAATGGACCATTGGAGTTTTGAGTTCAATAAAAGCTCCTACTAAAGAATGAAGCCGGTTCATGTCAATTAACCAATAAGAAATGAGCAAATGGCATCTCAAGTGAAGCATCTTTAGCTTTCAAGGTAAATAAACCAATGATGAATTGACATATGTCGTCCCCGAATTCTGCAGCTCAACTTTAGTATTAAGGTATAGATTCGTTCCATTCCAAATCACATTTGACCCTCACGAATATATTATAATAAAAAGGTAGTTTGTATGATTGAAAATTTAATTTTTAGTCATATTTTTTAATTACATTTTTCTTTTTAACACTCATATCAACGTATTTAAATAGGGACACATAAAAAAATTTATAAAACAAGTATAAAAATGTGTTATAATTGAAAAAAAAATAAAGAACTCATATTTGAAAAGATATTTTGTATTCAACTTTTTTTGTAATTTCATTCAATCATAATTCTCCATTGATTACATCAGAGAATATTGCCACAATTTATAGTATCATGTAAGACAAGTGTAACCCTAAAATATGTGGCTAAAATTACTATAGTACACTTAGCAAATCGTGTGGTTGCTATTGCTACAGTACATCCTGGCAGTTGGATGTACTGGATTAGGGCTGACATCATTAGCTGACGTAAGGTAGGTTGTCCTCATCTGAGTCCATTGCTAGCTGTTTGTGCGACCTCTGGTCGACCGCTCGTACTCCCTGAGAGGTCGCCATCCTTGCGACCTGATGCTGCCATTATATGACCAGCCAACCGGAACGTATCAGGTCGCTCTCTATTCAGGTTGTCAACCTTGCGACCTGGTGCTGCACTCATCTTTAGGTCGCCAAGTATTATATGACAAGGTTCAGGTCGCTCTCTATTATCCCCCCTCAATTCGAGTGCGGCGAGAGGAAGAACAAAGAGCTTATTGCGGAGCCGAACAAAGAATTGATGAGATAGCAGTTTGGTGAAGACATCGACAGTCTGATCACTAGAAGGGACGAACTGAACCTGCAGCAACTTCTTCGCAATGAGGTCACGAACAAAGTGAAGATTTAATTCAAAGTGCTTCGTACGGGCATGAAAAACAGGATTGGAGGCAACAACAATAACACTTTGATTGTCGACCCAGATTGTAGGAACAGCAGGAAGAGCGACCTGAAGCTCATGTAACAAGGATCGGATCTAAACTAATTCAGCAGTAGCATGAGCGAGGCTGCGATATTCAGCCTCGATGATGGACCTCGAAACAGAGGTCTGCTTCTTAGAACACCAAGAGACAATATTGCGGCCGAGAAGAATACAAAAACCAATGGTGGATCTTCTGTCATCCAGATCGCCAGCCCAGTCGGAGTCTGAAAAATCGGTCAGAGTAAAAAAAGAGGTTTTACTGTAGGTGATGCCATAAGAAATGTTATTGGCAAGATATCGCAAAATTCTCTTGACAGCTCGCCAATGCGTGCTGAGAGGACAGTACATATATTGACATACTTTGTTGACGCTATATGAAATATCAGGTCGAGTGATTGTGATATACTGAAAAACTCCAACAATACTCCTGTAAAAGGTTGGATCAATAGTGGGTTCCCCTTGAGACTTAGAGAGAACAGGGGAGGCAACCATTGGTGTAGGGGTGACTTTAGCTCCAATCATACCTGCTTTGTCAAGAAGAGTCAAAACATACTTTCCTTGATTCAGATGCAGACCCTGAGCAGTGTGAGAAACCTCAATGCCAAGGAAATGACGCAGTTCACCTAGATTCTTTAATGAAAAGGTGGAATCAAAGTGAGTAATAAGCTTCGAAATTCCAATTTTGTCGCTGCTTGTGACGAGGATGTCGTCAACATACACTAAAACCCAGATGCAGCCTGAGGAAGTGTTGGAGTAGAAGAGAGAGCTATCAGCTCGAGAAGCAGAGAAACCAAAACAAATAAGAACAGCTCGCAATTTCCCAAACCAAGCGCGGGGAGCCTGCTTAAGCCCATAAATCGCCTTGGACAACCTGCACACCTGAAGATTGGGACCGACCTGTTCAAAACCAGGTGGCTGAGCCATGAAGATTTCCCTGTCCAGCTCGCCATTTAGAAAGGCATTATTGACATCCAATTATTTGACCGACCAATTACAGTTGACAGCGATGGAGAGCACAACTCGAATAGTGGTAGCTTTAACAACATGACTGAAAGTATCAGAAAAATCAAATCCGGGCACCTGACTGTAACCTTTGGCGACCAATCTGGCTTTATAACGAGCAACAGTACCATCAGTATGAGTCTTTAACTTGAATACCCACTTGCAACCAATCAACAACTTGTCCTGAGGTATCAGTTACAGCTCGGAGTGATTCACTCACCCTCAGGAACATTCTACCTATGTTGCTAAGCTATGAGACCGGACTGAAGGCTGGAAATGCATCAAGCCTCATCAACACAGAAGGATCAATCCCCACTATCAACGTCGCAAATCAGTTTTCTGGTCAGAAAAGAGACTCCTGGGCTAGTGCAGGAGCAAATAGAGGAAGAGGTCGCCACCCAGGACGAGGTGGCAGAGGAAGGATCAACAGCAACAGAGGACGAGGTGGAAGAGGTTTCAGACCAGGAAACAGGTTGCCCTGTCAAATCTGTGGTTACTCTAACCACTCTGCCGACAAATACTATTACCGATTTGATGCTGCCTACACTGCACAGTCTAATACACAGAATAGCTTCAACACGTCAGCGAGCTCCTACACTGCTTATCCCGTGACTCAGTCCATTGATCCCTCTGCCCTATCACTGATGTCTGACTCAGGCAGTGATGCGAGTTGGTATGCAGATTCTGGAGCCTCTAATCATGTCACCAATGACCTCGCTAATCTCAATATCGCCTCAGAATTCCAGGGAAACAACAAGGTTCAGGTTGGAAATGGATCAGGTTTGTGTATTTCTCATATTGGTAATTCTCAGTTTCAATCCAGCATCAAATCCTGTATTTCTCATATTGGTAATACAATGACCTCACAAGTTTTCTCTCATGACTCCATGCCTTCTTCGAGCACTAACCCTCAGGATTCATCCACTGTTGCTGTGCAATATCCCACAAAATCTAATAGCAAAGGTATGAATGATGATCAATTTTCCACTGATTTATTTTCAATTGCATCATTATATTCACTCATTATTATTTCTATTTAACTAACTTTTGCCAGTTTTCTTTTGTTCTTAGTTAGTCAAACACCGAACATGACTAATGGAGATAGCACATTATCGCAGTATACTCCACCAAATTCGCATTTCAGTAAGTCTTTTTTTTACATTTTTCATTGTTTAAACTTCAAGATTATCTTGGCTTATCTTCGTATAGACATATGATCTGCTTATCATTTTCTAGGACGTCATTATGAAAGTCATACTTTTGGAGGTCCTAATATTAGTTGCCCTTTTTGTGCGGCAAGGATGTGGAATGAGGAAAAGGTTGTTGTTACTACGAAGGTCAACTACCCAGTTTTTTCGCTGGTTGCAAACAAGGAATGATTCGATTACCTCCCCCGCGTTCGACACCATCTTTCTTGGACCAGCTGCTTCTTCCTCGGAGTGGAAGTTTGTATCAGCATTTTCGAGACAACATCAGAGTCTACAATTCTTTATTCCAGTTCACATCGTTATGTGGAAAAATTGATGCTAGCAATAACAACGGCAATGGTCCATACATATTTAGACTAAATGGACAGACACACCACAGACTTGGTTCCCTTTTGCCACTTCCTGGACAGAATGCACGCTATGCCCAGTTTTACATATATGACACAACCAACGAAATCTCTAATTGTATTTCCTCTATTTTTGGAGATCCTCGCATACAAATAGTTAATGAGGTCATTATAGAAGGAATTATGAGGATGTTGGATGAGTTTAATCAGATAGCCAAAGTGTTTTGCATGGTAAGAGATAGATATGCGGAAGGAGGGGCGCCGACATTACGACTCAGGCTGTTGTCTACCAGAAAACCTAACGAGAGGAATTATGCTCCTCCAAGTGGCGCTGAAATTGCGACTTTAATTGTTGGGGATATGGGTGTCGGTAATGGGGACAGGGATGTCATTATCGAGCATAGAAGTGAAGGGCTTAAGAGGATCAGCATCTTACATCCCTTATACATGCCCATGCAATATCGCTATTACTTCCGTACAGTGAAGATGGATATGTCCCTGGAATTCCTTTTGTTTCGTCGCCCGTAAAGGAGAACCTCAAACGGAAAACAGTGAGCATGCGAGAGTACTATGCATACAAAATTCAAACACGAAGTCTGCTCAACAATACTCTACTTCGTGGTGGTCGGTTATTCCAACAATATATCACTGACGCATTCTCTACCACCGAAGAAGAGCGATTGAATTATATTAAGAATAACCAAAAGAAGTTAAGATCAGAAATGTACAAGGATGTCAGAGATGCAGTGCATAGAGGAGATGTGCAGGGTAAATCAGTCGGAAAAAGAGTGATACTACCAGCAAGCTTTACTGGAAGCTCTCGATACTTATTTCAGAATTACCAGGATGCTCTCGCCATATGTAGATACTATGGATTGCCTGATCTTTTTATAACATTTACTTGCAATGCACATTGGGACGAAATACAGTAGGCTGTGCAATTGATACATGGTCAAAAAGCTGAAGATAGGTCTGATATCGAGGCGAGAGTCTTCAAATTAAAGCTTGCACAACTTTTGCATGATCTTATGAAAGAGGCACATTTTGGAAAGGCTATTGCAGGTATAATAATTATAGTATGCATATTTAATAGACCAACAAAGTAAATATAAAGAATTTACGATTATTTTAGTATTGCATAATTTAAAAATTATATCAACCATTACTCTATTTCAATATTTGTATTAGATTTTTTTTATATCATTTCGCTGCTCACAGATCTTTTTATACTCTTCTGTTTATGATTTATTTATCTATATTTTTTTTTGAGGAACTTACAACTGATTGCCAATTTTTGCTAATACCTGAACGAAAAATTATTTTTCTTTTTCATAGACAACGGATGAACAAATACTTTTCATTACTTTATTCATTTGAACTTACATTATAATTTATAGTTAGCTCTTCCTTTTTTCTTTCTCTCTCTTTAAGAAATCATTAGTAGGTGTCTCAATTAATAACAATGGGATCTGCAATGCTTAAATAAAATTGTACATAATGAAGTTTGGAATAGTTGATTGATGCTGCTTATTTTATTTATTTTTTCTTATCAGTTCTTCCTTATGCTTTTGCTTAGTTAGTGTTTATATTACAACTTGCAGTTACCTACACTGTTGAGTTCCAAAAACGAGGGCTGCCACATGTCCATATTCTTTTATGGCTTGAACCATCTGCCAAATTGAAGACTGCTACGGACAATGACAAATTTGTATCAGTTGAAATACCAGATGAAGCAATCAATCCAGTTGGTTATGAAGCTGTTACGTCATTCATGATGCACGGTCCTTGTGGGCCAGCAAATTATAATTCCCCGTGTATGTTAGATAATAAATGCAGTAAATTTTTCCCCAAAAAGTACCAATATCAAAACACTATAGATGAATATGGCTATGCAGTTTATCATAGAAGAGACACAGGCCATTTCTGCATGAGGAATAAGATCAAGCTCGATAACAGATACGTTGTGGCTCATAATGTTGATTTGGTCGTAGGTTACAGAGCTCATATCAACGTAGAGGTCTGTAATCAATCTAGAGCAATACAGTATCTTTTTAAATACATCAACAAAGGTCCTGATCGTGCGAGAGTTGTGATTGACAGAGACGGGGCTAACGAACCAAACAACGAACAACAAGTTGGCGGCGAGGATGAAATACAACCCTATCTTGATTGTAGATATCTTTCAGCACATGAAGCTGCTTGGAGGTTGTTCATGTTCCCAATTCACCATAGAGAACCAGCAATTTTGCGATTGGCAATCCATCTTCCTGAACAACAAGATATCTATTTTGGTGATGATGAACCACTCCGTACAGTGTTGAGCAGACCAAATGTCCACCGTACAATGTTCACTGAGTGGATGGTTGCGAATCAACGATGTGAAAGTGCACGTCAATTGTTATACGCTGATTTTCCTTTAAAATGGGTCTGGCATAAATATATATTGGAGTGGAGGCCAAGGGCTAACGGTAGGTGCATTGGCCGACTAATATATATTAATCCTGTAGCTGGTAAATTATATTATCTGCGGTTATTGTCGAATGTCGTGCGAGGGGCAAGAAGCTTTGCAGAGATCAAGACGGTTGACGGCCATATTTTTGCTACATTCCAAGAGGCATGCGAGGCACACGAGCTATTGGGATAAGACAATGAATGGAGTGATGCTATAAAACAGGCTTCGCTTTGGGCAACATCTGGGTAGCTCAGAGATCTATTTGTTACAATCCTGTTATTTTGTGAGGTATGCTATGATATTTTTTCCATGCTATTTTTTAAATGATATTCATTTAACTCACTATTATTACAATCATAATTTAATCAATGAATGGTGCGTCATTTTATTTTCAATTATTATTTCTCACTAAAAGATAAAGAAATGAAGAATTTTATAACCAACAATTTAGAAACTCAAAACAAATAACTTTGGTCATTCAGAATTAACATTAGTATCCCTCGGAGATTTCAGAAATCTTATACTTACGTAAATTTTTTGTTACTCACAACATGATACATTATTGCTCAGATTTCTCAGTTTACATGTTTTGCACTAAAATAGATTATTTACATATATGCAGCTGCATTTAATATTTGTGCAATCTATTAATGTTCATAGTTTCAAATAATATATGTACAGCTTATTAACTTGTTATTATTTTTTTTTTCATTTTACACACACACACACACACACTAATGCATGATAGCTGAGAAAATATACAAAAAAAAATGTATTCTTACATTATAGCTATTCCATTAGAATGTGTTAGACTTACATTGATTCATTATCTTTTTTTTTTCTTTTTCTTATTTACCAATTTTTTCCAGTTAAATACTGATTCGTAGAATAACCCTACACTGGTTATTTTGACATTCAGATGATATACATAATTTAAGTTAGTATATCTATAAAACATTTACTATTTTTTTGGAAAAAAATATGCAGTTACTCAATATAATAAAAGGAAATATTTTGTGCTACACATTTGTTTACTTTCAATCATATTAAGTTAATTGTTATTTCAAAATCTCCATGTTTATAATGGAGGTCTCAAATCATGCGAGGTTATTTGAGGACATTAGCGAGAAATGTCTGATGATATAGAATATAGATACAGGAGAGCTTTGAATGTTTAGAGGTTTTCCATGCCAGAAGGGGACCTCAGAAATTATGTCCTCATTGCTTTGGAGGAGTTACTGGTTAAAAATTGCACCTCCTTGGCTGAAAAAAAACTACCTCAGCCAACCGAAAATCTGTCATCCTCAACTATTAACAGGTTGATATTTGATGAATTGAATTATAATCTTCACGAACTTCAAGAGGAACATCTTCAAATGCTTGAAAATTTAAATGACGAGTAGAGAGTGATCTACGACACCATAAAAAATCGGTTGACAGTAACGAAGGAAAAATCTTTTTTGTTAACGGACATAAGGGGACAGGAAAGACGTATCTATGGAGAACAATCATGGCTGGCATCAACTCAAACAAACAAATTGTTCTTGTTGTTGCTTCATCTGGAATCGCTTCGTTACTATTGTCGGGTGGACGGACAGCTCACTCTCGCTTCAAGATTCCGATCAACATCGATCAATGGTCAACCTGTGAAATCAAAAAAAGAACACAACTTGCAAGTTTGCTGAGTCAGACTAGCCTTATTATCTGGGATGAAGCTCCGATGGTACACAGATTTTGCATAGAGGCGCTGGACAAATCGCTTAAAGACATTTTCAGTGATTCAACATCGGAAAAGTCAGATAAACTTTTTGGTGGAAGGACGATTATTTTCGGGGGTGATTTTAGACAGATCTTGCCGGTCATACCATCTGGATCAAGAAATAACATTCTAAGTGCAACCATATGTAATTCTCAAATTTGGATTGGATGTCAGATGTACACTTAAAAAATGAACATGTGACTCATGCAACCTCGGATAGATAGTCATCGTAGGGATGAGCTTCAGCAGTTTGACCAATGGCTTTTGAATATTGGGGATGGGAAAATAGCATCAGTCATGAAAAATGTTGTCGATGACGGGGAATGGATTACGATACCTGATGAATTTCTGATACGCGAAACAGGGGATCCTTTTAAACTTCTCTTTAGCTCCATATACATTGATTTCGAGAAAAAATTCGATGACCCTTTATATCTAAGACAAAGAGCAATTGTCACTCCTCACAATGATATTGTTGACAAACTCAATTCATACATTTTGGATATGATACCAGGTTCTTCTAAAACATTTCACAGCTATGACACTTTGTCAAAATCTTCTATAGGATTCTCAAATCAGGACATCTTATATCATCCAGAAGTTTTGAATGCTATCACTTTCCCTGAGGTTCCAAACCATGTCTTAAATTTGAAAATAGGAGCTGTTATTATGCTTTTAAGGAACGTTAGTCAGATAAATGGACTTTGCAATGGAACCAGACTACTAATAACACATCTAGCATCTAATGTTATTCAGGCTACAATCATCACTGGTGAACATCTTGGGGAAAAAGTTTTCAGTCCGAAAATTATGTTCACTGACAATGACAAATAATGGCCTTTCATCTTCAATAGGAAACAATTTCCCTTAAGATTATCTTATGCTATGACTATAAATAAAAGCCAAGGACAAACTCTTGATTTGGTCGGTGTTTACTTACCACGACCAGTTTTTACACATGGTCAGCTTTACGTTGCCCTTTCTAGAGTATCTTCGAAACAAGGCTTGAAAATTTTGATACGTAATGAGGACAGAGAGTCAACTAATATAACAAAAAATGTTGTATATAGAAAGATTTTCGATTTTATCCATCAAGAATTTAACTATAGTTGTACATATTAAAAAAATGCATTTCTTTAAAAATTAGCAGGTTATTGAAGTTATTATTGTACATCATTAATTACATAATAGTTATTCATGATTTCTGACATGGATTAATCTTTGCAAATGATGCCATCTTTTTTTTCGTGTAAATAATATTTTGTATTTACAGTTCTTTGAGTCATATTATTCTTCAACCATAAATCACTTGACGCTTATATCGCTTTGTCTTCAGCATATGAAAATCAAACATCACACTTCTTTCTGGTATGGTATTTCTCGCATATAATATGGTTCAGTATGATATTTTGGATTCGAGGTCAATAATTACAGTTAATTTTGTTGATTAATGTACGTAAATACATTTCTATTTGCCTATTCATATCTTATTGCATGGAGAATAGGAGCTTTCTATAGTTGAAAAATGTGAGCTCTTAATAATGTGATAATTATATTGTTAGTAACATCTATTTTGAATACAACAGGATGATTGAACGATGGATTTTTATGATTTTAACAGTGTTCATGTCATAGGTTGGCCAAATAACCGAGGCCAGGCTATCGCAGATTGAACCTGGAATTCGAGCATTCATTATAGTCAGGATTGTTAGACTGTGGAAGACCATATTGCCTCCTCATAGTGAATTCATCAGTATAGACTTCCTTGAGGTAGATGACCAGGTAATAAACACTAAATTTATAGACTCATAGGATCTCAATAATATAAAAACAAAAAAATAGGAAGAAAATTACTGAAATTAACCATCACATCACAGAAAAATGCCATGCATGGTATAATTCCGTCAAGAGTACAGAGAGGAATTTGAGCAATAGTTAATTGAGGGGCATGTTTACAAAATTAAGATGTTCCAAGTTACGAAGCGCAAACAATCACATAATGCTGTGCCAGTTGAAAAAATGTTATATTTCACTAGCACAACTCAAATAGAGGAAATCAATGACGACATCGACAAATACCCTCATCATCACTTTCATTTTGCAACAATGGAGGACATCAATCGTAGGACTGATCGCGAATAATTTATGACATGTATAACTAATAAATTATTTACAAATATGTTTTTCATTTTTTGGTAAAGACAAAATAGTACCTGTCCAATTTTGCAGATGTTGTGGGGCTGTTAACACCGGTTACTCCAATTAGTAGTGTTCAGATTTCACCAAAATAGGTCACTGCAACTGTTATTGGTCAATCTTTAGATCAAAGTTTGACTACAAGCAAGCGGGATGTTTTTATTAGGCTTCTCAGGTAAATTGTTCTAAACACAGAGTAATAATGATATTCGACGTGTTCATTGAGAGATAGGATGTATTCAATGATTTTCTATGCAATCATATTGACCTAAGTATATGACATAAAATCTCACTGCATCGTAATATAGGTATGTGTTATATTGAACTATGTGTGTGAGTTCATTTTGGACTATAAAAAATTGTGGAGAGTTATTGATAAATAATATTTTCTCCATTTTTTTTTTTACTTTGTTTGTTTTATTTTTCTAATTTTAAATTACGAATGTTGTGCAAACAAGTGTTAACAACTGAATATTCTGCTTACATACTTGCCTTATTTATTTAACAATATTGTGGCATAAATTTTCAAATTTCTTAGAGGGGAAAAAAAAGTTAGCCTACGAATAACCTGCATTTCCACAACTAACTCTGTAAGTTTTCTTAGGATAAATTACCATATCAACTGTGTGGTTTTTCTTTTTATTTTTACACTTCCTATGCCTGAACTAAAGTAATTTTTCATTTTTTTTTATCACACCAAGTTCACTTGTTTTTTTTTCTTTGCCATTCTCTATATATAAACAAACAAAACAATATCACCAATTTCCTTACACGAGGCATATACATGAATGATAACTAAAGGTGCCATCAAACAAATTTCACATATCTTTTCTTTACTAATGAGTTTGGAAAATTGATTCTATTTCAAAAGAAGAAAATTATTACTTTAAATTTATTTTATTTTTTTTTTTGTCAAATTTAAATAAATAGAATACACTAACATTCAAGAGACTCTAAGCAAAATCGCATGGAAACTTGGATTGTTTCTTTTTTTATTTGATTACATGCATATGTGTGTATATAAAAATACACTTGCACACACACAGACACAAATATATATATATGTATACTTTTCAGGACTTTAACATCGGGTGATATCTGCATAAACTGAACATGTTGAAAAAGCCTGATCATATACTAATGATCAGTGATTTGC
>BMAC01000424.1:239759-250336 GCA_014905375.1 Phtheirospermum japonicum | reverse complement strand
TATATATATATATGTATGTATGTATGTATGTATGTATGTATGTATGTATGTATGTATGTATATGTATATGTATGTTAAGATTTCAGGAGGAAACATCTACAATTGAATTGATGTCAAATCAAGGAATTACTGGGGGACATTTTGAAGCACATGATATGAAAATCGAGGACTTACATTACCTGAATCCAAAGGAAGTCAAGGTATCAGTGTACTTGATTGGTTTTATCGAGATGCATTACTGTGTATAGGTCACAATCTTATAAACATGGAGTATTTTTCGTTTGTGTCATCGCCCACACCTATCACAGAGTTTCGTTTAATTTTGATAATAGAAAATTAATACAATCAAATAACATAAAGGAAAAATAAAATTCCATCCAAACTATTGATTGTGTCTGTGAATTAATCATGACATACTATCATCGACTGTGCAGAAATCATAATTGTTTAACAACATGTTTACGAATTTCATCTACTTTGCAAACATTTTGTGTTCGCATCGAGATTTGGAAATGACTGGACAGATGAAAATACAATTTTTCTTATATGTTTTAATGTGACATTGCAGGAATATGACAATAGTAGTTTAACAATTTTAGATTCTCAAATTATAATATAAATAGAAATTCTTGCAAAAATGCAAGAAAAGAAAAATGGATTGTCTTATCATCGTTAGATGGCTGGATATAAAACATCAAATGCGTCGAACATTTTCGTTCAATCAGAATAAGTTCGGTTCACTTTTACTGTAATCAAATCATTTATCAAGAAAAAATAATTTCCAAAAAATTATGCTACAGATGATTTATAAACTTTCGAGAACATTTGATCAAATAAAAGTTTCCGGAAATAAATATTGATGAAAATTTTCATTATTGGTGACATAAATTATGTTTTACAACCTTTTAATTTGAAATCTTGCATTGTTAATAACATAAATTATGTTTTTCAACTTTTTTTTGGGCGGCCAAAGACATGGCATTACATCTTATGGTTAGAGTCACTTCTTCTTTATCATTCTTTTTTTTTTCCTCTTTTATGGAGTGAAATATAAGAATAAGCGAAGTAATTAAGTAAATAAATTATATTCTCAGAATTATCATAAGAATATCCCTATTTTTTATTTATTGAACAACCATAAGTCATCTATTAATTTATCTTTCATTCTTTTAGGCATTTACGATAGCCAAACACAAAAAGACAAATAATTCCATGATAGGCATGAACATTTACAGGTCATATGACAATCTTCCCACTCATTTTTTTCCAGCAATCTTGATTATTGCTATCACTTTGTGAAAGCCTTCTTTTTTTCTTTTCTTTTTTTTTTACTTGCTTATGTGAGTATTGCCAGCCCATGTTTCGTCATTTTTTTTATTTTCTATTATCTACAATTCAATTTTCTATTTATACAGAAAACTAACATTAAAAAACAAAGGACAAGAGGATGCCAAAATAAATGTGCTCTGTGTGTGTGTATATAGATATGTGTGTATGTGTGTGTGTGTGTATATATATATATATATGTGTGTGTGTGTGTGTGTTTGTGTGTGTGTGTGTGCACGCGTGTGTGTGAGAGTATATCTACGATTGCTATTTTAAAATACTCATCAATTTGCGAAAATTAATCTTTTTTGCATCTGTATCATTTTGTGCAGCAAACTGGCAAAATTAAGAGGTGAATTATATTTATTATATTTTATTATTATGTTGTATTCACAAGTTGACATATTAAGAAAACATTCCTATCACTTAAATATTCAAAGTATGTTATACATCAATATAGTTTATGGAGAAATGTATTTGCTCTAATATGATTCTTCTAACTTATCCTGATGCAGTTTTTCGTATGTATTGTTATTATTATTAGTATGATTTAATATTTTTTCCTTCGTCTGAAAAATTGGCCAGGTATGCACATCCTCATACACTTAAATTTTTTCTATTTGGACAATTTCAAAAGTTAATGTTTCAGATTATTTAAGCTTCAATTTAAAATGACATGATAATGGTTTTCTTTTTTTCTTTTCTTTTTCTTTGTGTGTTCCTATGTTATTACACCAATGTACAATAAATAACTACTGCAATTGAGTATGTAACATACATAAATATATATGTAACTATAAATTAGAGAAAATTTGACCTTCAAAATTTCTTTGATGATTGGTCTCTGGCTGTGCAGAGCCAGAAATTCAAAGTCCATGCAAAAATCATCAAAATCAATATGCGAAGAGGATGGTATTACAAATCATGTTTGATGTGCACCTCTAGAGTGGATGATGTGAAAGACAGTTTTGACTGTGCTCGGCATGGTTTGACAACACCGAAACTAACGTAAGTTCCATAAACAAATTACTTGCAATTCCTGTTACTATTGTTTGAGTATGCATCACAGAAGTCTCAAATTCGTATGTCTACATAAACAAAAAAGATTAGTGATTTCAATCTCACTGTTCTTCAGAATGATAAATTTGGTTTTTAATTCTTACATTAGTTACGCTATTGTGTATCATTGTCCAAAAAACTCTGCTACAAAAACATGATAAAAACTCTGCACTGTTACCAGCCTATAGTACTTCTTTTGTTTCCTTTTTCTTTTTCTTTTTTTCCGAATGTGGCCAGCAAATTACTTGCACTTCAGTATCTTACTCTTTCAGATTGCATGTTGCGTACAGTTGATATACAAATACATATATCTACAACTCATTTCATATTACAAGTTATTTAGCAGAAAAAAAAAAATACAATTCATATCACACATCAAATTTGGTGCTCATGGAAATCTTATCATCAATTACATTATGACATGAGCAGTATGCGCCTGAATTTGACTCTTCAAGACGAAACTGGAAAAGTAGAGGCAGTTATATTTGGTGGACTTGCTGAGAAACTGTCTGGATACTAGCTGACAAGTTCAGTGATTTCAGAGGGAGTGCAAAATGATCAGATACCTGAGAAATTAAAGGAAATTATCAATGAGGAGTACATTGTCACCGTGGGATTAACCGGCCAAGCATCTGATCAGCTACTTCTAAAATACAAAGTTTTCTCCTTCTTATTGAAAAAGATAACTCCAGCCGAAGACAACATATTTTAGGGAAAATGTAACATTAGATCGATATGTGAAAGCGAAAAGATTGAAGATGATGCAATACTCAAACCACTCTCCCCAGCATCTAATACAATCCCGACAGATCTTTTTCCTGAGGAACCACCTGCAAAGAAAATGAAAACCAGGTGAACAATTTAAAACAGCATAGCTTAATTTCCTCTTCCTCGGATGTCATCTGGAGAATAATTTTTTCTTGGTTTACATATTTTGCAAGGTAGTGTTGCAAGGAATGTACTCCGTGATTAAAGACAAGCCAATTCTTCTCATCTCTTGGCATCAATGTACTCTTAGTTCTTGGGCATTCTACACTATTGTACATATTTTTGTCTTCCAGCGATCCACAACGAAGGCAATTTATTTTGGAAAATGCTATGTAAATTTAGAAACTATTATATTGTCTCCGAGGTGGTTCGATAATGCCCATGGAATTATTATCCTTCATCATAGCCTGGGCATTTGACAATATTGTACATGTTTTTTTCCACGAACGATCCACAATGAGGGCAATTTATTTTGGATATAATATGTAAATATGCTAACAAGTGTAGTGTCTTCGAGATGGTTCGATAATGCCCATGAAATTATTATCCTTCATCATAGCCTACACATGTTTAGGTTCTACTATAGCTATTGATCATAAATATTAGCTCAACTATTCGGCAATACAAATGCAACTCCTCTAACGCCCGCGGCGAAGCGCGGGTCGTTTTCTAGTATATATGTAAGTTTATTGAGTATATATAAAATTTAACTTAGATAATTATTACAATTATTTGATAAAAAAAAAAATAGTTGTAATATACATGTGTGTGTATTTGCAAGTTGAGGAAAAAATTGTCAATTAAAATGTACCTTCCAAACTACTCTTCTCAAAAAGTTTTTATATAAAACTTTCTCAAAACTAATTTTTCGGACGTCAAAATAAATCAATTATTGGACTTCAAAGTTTAATTCTAACAATCGAATTAGAAAATTTGAGTAGCCAACCTCTATATCAATGTCAAACCTCTTATTTGACTCGAAATCTAAAGAAAAGAAGAAAGAAAGAAACAAATAGATGAAATGAAAGGTGACAAGGTCCGGCCCAAGGATTTTACTGAAAAACAAACAATTCATTGGGCTTCATTTGGGCCTGAAAATTATCCCCTGCATTTGTTGACCTTTGTCGTCGAGCCAAGAAAGAAAAACAGAAAAATATAATCAAATGCAAATGTCAATTTTCTGCCATTTAAAACACTGGAAATTACCATGTCAAATGCTCGTGCCCTCTGCACTGACAATCTCAGGTTCATTTCAGTTTCTTTTAAATATTTACTTTTAATATTCTTTTGTACGTGCTTTCGTATGTTTAATAATTTCTGCACAAAGCACCACAGCACATAAAATTCCTACAAAGAAAACACAAAGTCTGCCAAATATAAAAAAAAGAAAATTAAAATTAAAAAATTAATACAAGTTAAACAAGTATATCCTGCCCCATCCAGTGATCCTCTACTCCAACAAATAGAAAATAAAAACAAAGAACAACATTACTATTTTATTTTTAAATCGAATAATGTTCGAAACTTATTTAGCTGGGGTTCCTTAGATATAATTTAAGCTGGCAACATATATTTTTTTTTCTTTATTTTTTCATGATTTTTTTCATCTAATCATAACCATGACGAGATATAGATAAAAAAATATCACGTCCCAAATGCAACTTTTTTTCGAGAAATAATTATTAAGCTTCATTATTCTAGCACCCTTGTCGTTTAGTGTAGCGCTTATAATATCCAATCATCTAAATCATTTAGCAAGTTGATAAATAAGACTTTAAACTAACACTTTTTTTAGGCGAGTGGAAATGCAGCTTAGTGTTCTAGAAAGTTAGGTATGATTTTTGTAGACAATGTTCGACTTTATTAACTCTATTTATATGAGTCTTAATTTAATCAAAGTTAGATACCTGTCTCCAAAAGTTCAATCTGCACAATCTTTTCAGAAAAATAACAATTTTAAAATGTAAAGATTGACTTTTAACCTAACTCCAATTAAATTGAAGTAATAGTTCGAAAGGAATGGCAAGTTTAATAAAAAACTAGCTATATGAGATTTTGAGGGATAAAATTTGCTGACATTCTCAAATATTTTACAATTATATCCCTTAACTCTTCAAAAGATTACAGACCCAATTTTCATTTGTCTATTTGTTATATATGCAAAAACTTAGTGATAAAATGCATAACGTAGGACAAAAATTGGAATTATTTGAAAAGGATGAGGGATATAATAAAGTTCATTATCTTCTCAAGAAGTAGTGAATTAATAAAAATATTTGATACTGTCCAGCTTCTGTTATTAGTTTCACGAACAACAAATGCAAATTGTATGACAATTATAACCTCGAAGATGTTTTTCTTTTCTTTTCTTTTTTTTTTTTGCAACTTTGAAAGTTAATTGTTTTTTGAAGGGGTAGAGTAGGGGAGAAAATACACGTACTCGTATAGGAGTAGTTAAATATGATCAAACCTGAGCTTTGACTTGAAAGCATAAATTTCTAAAGGTTGATAACCCTCCACTCTCGCTCGCCACTACTAAAATTCACTAATTTTGAATAAATTAATGCATGTTATAATTTGCACTTATTGATCCAGAATTGTGAAAAAAGTAAAATCATTATCACAAGTAGTAATTAGTGAATAGGTTTAAAATTTAACAGCGCACCCTGAACAGATAAAATCATATATTTGATTCAATTATGTAGTATTAGCTAATTATCAGCAGAGAGCCCCTTTGTCGTCCATAGAACGTCCGTTTTTCAACGTTGTTTGGTATAAATCATTATCAAGAAACAATAATTTCTCAGATTAGCACTGGAAATATTCTATCACTGTAATAAATTCACATTAAAAGAAACCAAGTGAAAACCAAGTCAATATGAGAAAATCATGTGGGTTTGAATCCGTGATTATATATGGCTTAACCCTTGATTTTCAGGTAAATAGGGTCCATGATTATTACATCCTTCAACCCTTGTAACCCCAAGAACCAACAAGATTTTCAAAGTTTTTCACATTTCACACCTTGTTCTTGAATAGTAAAGCACATTGCATGCATAGCAACTGATGTTATGTAAAAGTAGCGTCTCTTCTTGTTATTTGATTCCAGAACATTTCAATTGACTGCAAATTTACACGCAAACATGATAGTAAACACCAGTAGTAGTATAAAACAATATACACAAAAATTAATAAATAATCGCCAGCACCATATATATAGAAACATATATACCACAAAACTCAAGATCAAATTTCAAAAAAAATAAAAATAAAAATGCTACAACAAGATTTCTAAGCTAACACTATATATACAGTCAAAAAAAAGAAAAAAGAAAAAATCTAAATACCAAAAGGGACCCAAAATCTCCAAACCTTAATCTCACAATCCAAACTCCCACTGTAAACCACATAAGAATCAGCGCGATTAGAATTATCACTGTCCAAACAAGCCGTCAAACACTTGATCGGATTTCTGTGGCCTTCAAACACCGCCAGGCAAGAATAGCTATTTCCACTCTCTCCTGATCTCCTCCAAACCCTCACCGTCTTATCCGCCGACCCACTGAACAGCAAATCATTCACGACGGCCAAACACAGGATAGCCTTCGTGTGCCCCCTCAGCGCCCCCGCCACCGTCATATGGGAGGCGCCGCCCTCCTTTTCCCATACAATAATCGACCTGTCGCAGGCGCCGGAGTACAACACGGAGCCGTCCGCGCTTAAAGCCAACGCGTTCACAGCAGATATATGCTTTTCCAGCGTGGAGATAAGCGTGTGCTTCTCTACGACGTCGTTTTTGCGCCAGACCTTGATTGTTCTATCCGCCGAGCCGGTGTAGACAAATCCGTCGGCGGATAAAACGACGGCGTTTATGGCGTCGTCGTGCGCGTTCTGAACGGATTCGAGGCATTTGAAATCTGAAGTTCGCCACACTTTGAATGTTCTATCCCACGAGACGGAGTATAATAAGGAGCCATTGTTGGTTATGGCTAGAGCTGATACGGCGTCGTTGTGATGGATCCACGTGCGTTTTTTGTGCCGGCGCACTTTAACGTAGTTCTCGGCGGAGAAAAGGCGCGCGCACCGGTCGCTGAGGGTGGGTAGAACTGTAATTTTCCTGTACTTCTGTTGACTGGTGGAGTTGTCGTCGATTTTCCAGACGCGGATTTTGTTGTCCTGATGCGCCGCGAAGATTTTATCGCCGGAGATTACGATCGATTTGACGGCGGTGGAGCTGATTGCGACAGGGGTAGAATTGTAATTTTCGGGTGAAATGAGGTTGCGATCGCATACGGCGATTTTTCCGTCGGCGTCGCCGCAGTAGAGGTGTTCTCCGGCGATGGCGAGGGAGAATACGTAGGAGTGGGATTTGAGTGTGGCGGAGCAGTGGGGGTCGGCGGCGGCGGCGGGTTGTTCGAGAGAAGGAACTGATGGGAGACTGGGTTGTGAAGCGAGGGATGAATCTGAACTGAGGCTGAATTCTGGTTGATCGGAAATTTGGGAATTGATGGAATTGAAGGGCGATGAGAAATGGAGAAATTTGCCCATTTATTTTATAGTTTGGATATGGGAGTCGGAAAGAAGATGGAGCTGGCTGTGCTTATAAATAGGAGTGCTGGATCGCGCGTTTTAGCGTAGAGGCGCATCTTAGCAGTACTATAAAGTGTAATTTTGATTATTCTTTTTGGTTTTTAGTTCAATTTACCATTTCATTTATTATAGGTATTAAATAATTTATATTAATATTTTTTTGTTTATGAGAAGTAAATAAAAGATAATAATAGTAATTATTTTTTAAAAATATAAATATAATATATAAAATAAGATATTTAAATTTCTATGAATATCAATTCCTATAATTCGCTGGAAAAAACGAAATCACTTCAGTTCCATCAAACTTGTTGCATGTAGTGTCTGTGTCATTCATTCAATGTCAACTGACGTTCCAACTTCCAAGCCATAAATATCTACATTAGTACTCTTAATATTACTACAATGAGTGTGTGGATTAGAGTCAATTCGGATTTAATATCACACGTAATTAAGAATTAGTTGGGTTGTGATTAATGTAAAATGACATGATCCCATTTGATATAATTTAACATTATATTAATTATTATGAATAGTTGGACTTGGCTATGTTATTACTATATAATGATTAAATATTAAAAAAAGTCAAATGTATATGTAATAATAATAATTCTCGCATTAAAATTAACTCACATATAACCCTTCAATATAAAGAAACGAGTTTAGGTTTTTAAAATATACAAATAATTTTGACATATTAAAAAATACGACTGAATGATGAACACATCGGATAATTAGAATTAAGATTTAATACAAATAAGTTGCTTAACTTGTATTCTTAATGAATTCTATATAAGAATGAGAAATCGTTTTGGCAATACCAAAAATTGCATCACAAATTCGGTAAAAGTAGACAAAATAATCAGAATATCAAATTGAAAGTGTTGGTTGGGGTGAGCGGTGAGTGTACGGGTACTATACAGCACCAATCGCGCACATTAGCAAAACCCATGAACTTAACAGAGGGGATTGAAAAAAGGTGAGTGGGACCAATTAGGTGGACTGTTTAATTAATAGTATTAAGAGCGGGGACAAGCTGGGTATATTGAATATATGGTTCAATTGCATCACTTTGCATGGGGATGAATTCAAATTGGCATCATCTTTTTCTACACAAATCAGTTAGTTGCCTTTACTTTACAGTCTTTCTATGGTCCACTTGCACTTTAGTATTAAACCAAGTGAATGGGCTGGATCCTGGATGCAGTTGAAACTAATTAAAATGAAAAAGCTGTTATTTTGGTTTGATGTGAGTGATATTTACATGAAAGAGCAATAATATTTTTTTTTTGTGCTTTTATGGCGTTAGTTTTGAAGACCTTGCCACATTAGGTAGATATTTTTTGGAATTCAATCGCGTCTCATGGATATTATTTTGACCATTTAAGTTACTCTAGTGATTTAGTGGAAAATATATTAAATCCTCAAATTATTAAGTTTTTCACACTTTAGTATGTATTGTTCTTTATTATTTTTTTATTTTTTTTAACTCTTTACTTCATAAATCAGGATATTTCCGTACTTTACCTTATTATATATATAACTTTACACCAAAATTTTTGATGAAAATTAAATTTAAAGTTGTCATACTATGTTTAACATTTTGTTACGGTTCACCAAAATAGTTCCTTTTTTATTATTTATTTATTTATATATACATACTAAAATTTAATAATTAAGAAATAAGCATTATAATATTTATTTTATAATTAATAATATTATTTATTTATGTATTCATTTTATGATTATGATATTTATATTTTTGTTAATATTAATTAGAAAAATAAGAAATTAACATTTTGGTATTGTCTTGGGCGCGAATACGATATCAAAATAATAAATTCGGTTTAATTTTCCTATAATATTTCAGTAAAATAATTTTTTTAGAAACAATTGAACTAAACTAACTATTTTAGTAGTGTTTTAGACGCATACCAAAATAATATGCTTGGTGTTGGTTCTTCCTATTTAATTTTTTTTATTAATTTATTATTTTAAAAATATAATTTTACCGAAATAGCAAAACTAAATATAAAAATCAAAACGAACAACCCACTATTGTATTCGTCCAAAACATGCAAGATAATCAGTTTAATTTGATTTTTTTTTAAAAAAAATTTAATTGAAATATTGAAAACATATTAGAAAAGGTTGAAGCAAATTTATTATTTTGATATGATTTTGATACGGTTTCAAGACACTATCAAAATAAAATTTAGTTTATTTTTTTTAATTATAAAAACACAGAAAAATAAATACTACAAGCATAACTATAATGCTTATTCATTAATTATTTAATTTTAATAGGTAATGAACACATAAAATGTAGCAATAAATTAAAAAAAATTGAAATATTGAGTTGAATTGTACAAAATATTAGGTTATATGATAAAATTCAGAATTCACATAGTTTGAGGGTTTAGAGTAGATTTTGTTATTAAATTGGATTTATTCAATTTAATGGTGCAGCGGAAATTCGTTGTAACGAATTGTAAATTATTAATCTACGTGTCGTGTAGATAATCATAGCATTTTGAATTTCTCAAATCCATTTATTGGTGAGTGAGAAATAATGCTTTGAAGTTGAACGGTTGCTTATGTGTATTAAAGTGTGTAATAAAGTTTATCCCACATTGATAGTTATCCAATGTGGAAGGGAGTTTAAAAATGTTTAACTTTTATTGATTGGACATCAAGTGGGACCAGTGGGTTGTGTGGACTTTGTGTAAACGAAGCTCACGCGGGCTCTTGGACTTGGGTTCGCCAGTCCGCCTTCGGCGGAGCCGAGGCATCCGAGCCCGGTCCCGGACCCGGACCTCGGTCCTGGGCTCTGG
>BMAC01000424.1:223943-236837 GCA_014905375.1 Phtheirospermum japonicum | reverse complement strand
TAAACGAAGCTCACGCGGGCTCTTGGACTTGGGTTCGCCAGTCCGCCTTCGGCGAAGCCGAGCCCGAGCCCGGTCCCGGACCCGGACCTCGGTCCTGGGTCCTGGGCTCTGGGCCTGGGCCTGGGACTTGGGACTTGGGTTTTGGGTCTTGAGCAATTGGTGCGAATTGGCTGGTCCGATTGAGGTGGGCCGTGGGGGTGGTCTGGGTCAGCCCATTTGAGTTTTTGATCGAACACTCTCCAGACACACGCCAGCATGCTCCCGGCACACGCCAACACACTCCTGGCACGCGCATGCACTCTCTTGACATACGCATTTGAACCTTCACACTGAACCTGTTCAGGTTCATGCAGCTGCTGCTGACCGTTTGACTGTCTCATTTAAAGACGTCTTAATTCAGGTTGTAACACCTGAATTTGTACCCTATAAAAGGAAGTGGTTCTTGCAACTGAATCTTCCCTTACGCATGAACATCTGACAAAACCCTAAAACACCTGAGAACAACATACTCTGCATTTTGCATCCATTTCATTTTATTCATTTATTTTATTTACGTAACTGAGTTCATATTCAACCAGTTCGCCGGAGCTCTGGTTTTTACGGTGCTGTAAAACCAGAGACGTAAGTCGTTTTATTTTTGGGAACGATTTGCCGAAACCGAAGGGCACTACCGGGGCAAATTCGTTTTGCGGAAAGAGATCTTCTCGACTCGACTTTCTAATTTTCTTATTTCAGTTTTCTTTTTCCAGTATTTTAGTGATTACATTTACAACCCTATTCGATTTATTTGTAATAGTTCCAACAGATTTTACCAGAACTTTCAGGGTATAATTATTCATATAGAAAAATAAATACAAAAATCACATAATTTTATTATATACTAAAATATAATGAAAAAAGATAATATTTTGTTTGATAAAACGTAACAAAAAATAATGCGGTGGGGTAATCTCTCTAAGTACAAGCCTTGAGTTGAGTTGTACGCTGGATATCGAAATAATTGTTAATTTTCTTAAATTGGTTAAAGAAAATATAGGTTCAACTGTCAAGTATAAAACAAAGGTAACTCAAATTGATCACAATTCATGAATAATTCTACGTGACTTAACTATTTGTTTTCCTATATGTTCCATTAAAATACTCTGGAGCAGGTCTACTCTAATTATAATGGTATTTTCTTTTATTTCTTTTTATTTTTATATTGTTGGTGTGCTTGAGATTTTTGGCTGTGTAGTTCGCTATAAAATTATCCACTGTTGCCCGGAAAGAATGTTTTTGTTACTTGTGGGGTAATATTTAAGGAGAACTTAAATTAATCTGACCAAATTACTCATTCCCACGGATATAGTTCAGTTAATATATTTAACATATTATTAAATTTTCATTTTCACACATACTTTTAATTAATATTATTGAAATACTAATTTTTTACATGATAAATTGAAAATTGATGATTACAATATAAAATCTTACTATTCCAATAACAAATATACTAATTCCAACATTGATTTTTATAAGTATTAATAACTAAATTAATGACGTAATTATATAAACTATCAATTTCTTAATTTGTGTGAAATCAACCGCAAAACTATTATTTTGGGACGGCGGGAGTAGTTCCATACATGGCTGAGTGTATTTTGAAATTCCAGCTAACACGAGCCCGACAAATAACATCACACGTCTTTACACATGTAAATGGGACATACTAGATAATTAAGAACAAGAGATACAGGTGATTATCTGTTGGACTAGATAAGATGATAATATTAGAAAAATCATAGGTGATGTCACCGCGATATTTATTGAAATTGAAAGAATTAACATTAGAAAACTCATACTTCAATGTCACCGTAATATGACGACACACAACTAGATAGTACAAAATGAAAACTCAAAACGATCGATTGACCTTAAAAATCTACTTTACTCCACTTGATAGAAACTCCGATCTGTTTTTTTTTTCCTTTTTCTCTTTTTTTATTTTTTATTTTTTTGAAGTTAGTGGTCTCCTATGTCAATGAGAAAGTTAAAGATGGTAAATTATAAAAAATATTAGTTTAATTTTTTTAAAATAAAAATGGTAGTTATTAGTTTATTTTAATATGAACTAAATCATATGAACTTGAAATCAAATTCTCCGTGAAAAATAAAAGAGAAACAGAAAGATTTAGAGAGTGAAAGAAAGTGTGAATTTTTGGAGTGAATTGTTGAAAAAATTTGATAAATTGTGAATGAAAAGTGATTCTAATTTATAGGTTTTTGAGACAAACTTGAAAAATTAGCCGTTAATATTTTTTATAATTTTTTATTCAAAAATCAAAATAAAACTTTGAATTCAATTAATTATTTTAATATTTTTTCTTCAATTATAAAATTGTCAAGTTTTCTATTTTAATTGTAATCTTTTCTTTTTTAATTTATGGTTTTATATATTTTTTAATTTATTTTGATATTTTTTTCTTCATGAAGTAATGATTAAAATGAAGGAAAATCGTGTGTAATGGATCTCCAACGGCAAAAAAATTCTCGGCCGTCTATTTACATTTTGAATTTACACAATTTTTAAATAAAATAAGTAATTAAATTGAGATTGACGTGAATCATTGGATCTCAATAATTCTTTAATCTTAACCGCCTAAATTATTCTTTGATTTAGTAGACAAAAGAAAAAGAAATCACAGTCTTGAGATCAATCTGAATTGTTAATGTTCAAATTTAAATTAAAAAAAAAAGTGTTGTAATTATATATTAGTAAATGATCAATGTACTCATAAACTCCAATATTATACCTATAAATAAGAGTCTCTAGTTCTCATAATAAGATCGCTCATTATCTTTCTCTCATCACATATCACTACAAAAAAAACATTTTACCGAGTGGAAAAATCTTGATAATTACCAAAAAGTCCTCGGTAATCAATTTATCGAGAAAAAAACCGAGGGCAGGTTCCACTCGAAAAAACCCTCCTTTGTTGGAGAAATATACATTCGGTAAATTTTTCGAGGGGATTACCGAACGTTTATTTTTTCGGTAAATCACGGGGCCTTGAATCTAATTGCTCTCGGAAAAATTGAGGGGGGTCTTGCCCTCGGAAAAATCGAGGATATAAATGCCTTCGGTATTTCTGAGGGGACGACGACCTCGATTTTTCCGAGGGCGATACTCCCCTTGATTTTTTCTGTAAAAAAACATTGTATGTAATTATTATTTTTAATCCCTGTTATTAAAATACTCAAAAAAATTTAAAATTTATTAATAAACAAGCAAATAAATTAACTAATTATACAAATTTAAAAAAAAATTACAATTACAAAATTTGTTAAATGAAAGTGTTAGTAAAAATGTTTATAAAAACATTCGATACAAAAGAGTCATATGGCGGGGAGGCTCGACGGGTACTGCTGTAATCGAGCTAATAGCTCGGTCATCTATGCGTTCAACTACGCCTGAAATTACTGCTGTTTTTGTCACTGCTACTCACATAGTAGTTCAAACTCATTATATCTCTACTCCATTACGTACTGAGCTCGTCTCGTGGCCTCTAACTCTTCCCCCTGCGTCTGGAGTTGCGATCGAGCTCCCTCACGTGAGTCCTTTCCTGTTGAGAGGAGCGAGAACTACTGCCTCGAGAATCCTTCGCAGCAGCCACCAACTTCCCAACAACGTCGAGATAAACAAGGTCAGGGTCAACCTCGTTATCTGGATATTGTGAAGAAGCTCGTACCTCACCCAAATGTCGCTCGTACTCCTCCTGAAATAAAAATCGTTTGTAAATTCCACGTTAAAACAGAAGAACATGTTAAATAAAAAGAGACTCACATTAGTATTATTAGATCTGGCATCGACCCACGTGGTATCGTCTTTCTTGTGCGTACGTACAAAAACCTGGTACGCAGTGGCCGGCTCACCCGTCTCCTGCTTCTATATCCAAATGAAATTATAAGATAATTAACATTAGAAATAAACAAAAAAATATATATTATGATCTGAAATTCCTTGCGATAATCATAAGAATAATCGATCGTAGATCTAGACTCCCCCTCTATACTTCGACATCCCAGTACCCGAACCAACAGACTCGCTCTTCCTATTGATGTTGCATTGTTCAGACCTCTTCTTGTTCTCGGACTTATAGCTCAACATTCGAAACCTTAGATGAAATGCATGATATATAAAATTTAAATCATCTATAATAATAAAAAGATTTAATTTAATAAGAAGACATAATAAAATCATTTACCTCCAGACCCCCTCGTCAACGATACTCGGTGGTTGATCAGTCTAATCACGAAAATACTTATAATTGTTAAGCTGCTTCTCGTACTTGCCCACCATCGTGCATAAAAATGCCTTATGTATAACATGTGGAGTATACATATCCGTATCCCAATAACAAATCTCCTACAAAACAAATTAACAATTACAGTTCAATTGATACATGATTCTCAAGTTACAATAAAAATTAATAAATTTAGACACAAAATAATAATTACCTTAAACATGTCCCACCATAATGCACGAATCTCCTTAGGAACTGCCTTCTCCATGATCTCCCGAAATAGGTTGGTCAGTCCGACCTCCCTGCTATTTAGCCTGTAATTGTCTTTGTGATTACAAATATAATTTATTAATAATGATGATTGAAATTTTATAATTTTTAATTATTTACTTCTTCCCGACGATATAAATAAGGTATCGTCTCTTTGGTAGGCTCCAATGCTGTCGGGATGTACTCGCATCGGACAGTCTTTGTGTGGTGGTATATGGCGTCGGCGCTGAATGATTAATACAAACACACATGTAATCGTCATCAAAATCAGTAAAACGATTAGCTGACTCCATATCCGATCAACCTAGACTGGATCCGCGTCCCCGGCCTCTCGGCATCTGATAAAAGTAAATATAATACGAGAATTTTAAAAAGTACCAGTATATATCAACCATTTTAATAATTCCAAACATAAGTAAATTAGTTCAAATAAGAGCATTTGGCATTATGAACAATTTATATATATTTCAATCAAACTCAGTTTCATCTGTGTCTTGATCTGTATCTTGATCAGTGAGTAACTCTTCTTTTGTGTCATCATCCGCCTCATCACCAAGTTCATCCATGTCATTATCACTGGGGTTGTGCAACTGGAAATAGACACCATCCAGTTGAATTGGATTGCGTGTATCTACAACTTCCTCTTGAAATAATTGCTCCGATAGAGACTCGATAAACTCAACATTTTATCTCACCTTAATTTTACACGTTGTCCACCAGTCCAACTTGCCTCTTTCAAACTTGGGTATGTACAACAATATACTTGTACAACCTGGGTAGAAAGTACAAAAGATTCATATCGACCGAACCTACGGTTATTATTGATATCGACAAGCTTATAATGTAGATGAATTTTTGTGCTTATAGGAGTTGGATCAAACAAGTCGCACCTGAACAATAGTGTGTTTCTCTACATTCGCCCGATGTATTCGAGTTGCACAATTTTGTAAGACGTCCGTAATAATCATACTCAGTTGCCCCATAGTTTTATCCTTTAATTCATACTCCACTGCTCGATGTTGATTTGTTAGATCCATGCTCGATTGTGTGAAATCTATAACCATTTATCTTACATCTAGTATATATTTTCACACATCGTAATGGACCCTCTGCTAGGCTCCTAATGTTCACGTCGATCACATTGTCCGAAGGGTCTCTAGCCTATGACGTTGAAGACTTTTTTTAATTTAGGAAATATACTAGATAAATACATATGGTAATTAAATGATATGCATCTTGGCATTGAATATCTTACGTAATATTTGAACTGATTGGTAAATTTATTTTATAATTTCTCGCTGAGTCTACATTAGTAATATTTGGTTGGAGACATTGAATGCTCTTCGTGTAAATACTACATCATTTGTTAGAAAACTGAGTAAAAATGTATTAGTACATAATATATACATTTACAGTAGAGAAGTGAAAAGAGTATTCGTACCCAACATATTCTTGGACCTTTTCGCGATTTAGCAAAGCGTATATCCTTGCGGCATTGTATTCTGCTTCAGTTAGGAATCTTTTTCCTTTTGTACCAAATATATCCCCATATTTTTTAAAGATCGAATGAACTTTATCAAGGCCATCTACACCATCTTGACCGTCGTCATTTTAGGAAAATTTATTCTTTTAGTTAACATGTGATCTTTAAAATAGTACGAACTAAAATTTGATGCCTCTTCAACCAGATATGCATTTGCTATCGACTCTTCAACACTCGCCTTATTTTTCACACTGTTCTTTAGTTTGAGAAGATACCTCTCGAATGGGTACATCAATCTACACTACACTGGGTTAGCAATTCTCGATTCATACGAACGGGCAGATGCTCCATTAAGTCAAAAAAGTTTGGAGGAAAGATCAGTTCTAATTGACACAATATTAACAGAATGCCACATTCTAGGTGACTCATATCTTCAATGTGAATGACTATTGATGTGAGTTCCTTAAAAAACAATCTCAATTGGGTGAGAGCCTTCCACACATTTGAAGGAAGTAGTTCACGAAAGGCTACTGGTATCAACCTTTGCATGAATACATGACAATCGTGATTTTTCATCCCGATCAAACTCAATTCCTTCTTGTCGGCACAACGACCCAAGTTTTATGCGTACCCATCTAGAAATCAAAGTTTTTTTACCTAATCGCACAATGTAGCTTTCGACTGCTTATCAAGTGTGTAACAAGCTTTAGGACACCTTCCCAATCCGTCTGGATCCAGCTCCAAACGATTACAATACCCATTCAACTCTTCCCTTTATTTAGACATGTCTTTGGTCTTCCCTTTGTCATTCATCACCATGTTTAGTACATTTTCAAACACAACTTAACATCTAAATTGTGGCGAATTATATTTGTTCTCCACTATGGCAAATTTCAAAAGATGATTAGTTTTCTCCAACCAGACATTTTAGAAATTTGTGCATTAAGGAGTGCTGCATCTAGTTCAGTAACTTTCAAAAACCCCAAATCTTTATATCTTTGCCAAAACTTCCATCCCTAAGCGGACGTTCGGTGGTGTAGTCTCCACAAATCTTATTTTTTGAAAATATCGTTTATTTTTGAAAACGGTGACCGCATTCAAGAAATTCTCGATGATTGCCGAACTACGATTTCTTCCCACCGCAAGGTGTCTGAGCATTATATACATTAAGGACAAGATGTTCGACTTGTTGTACTCCAATTGGACAATGTAAAATACACAAAAAAATCACTAATTATCCCTATAAGGGCTGCTTGCAATTGAAAATTTTATTTTTTCAGATATATCGTATGAGGGAGCCCCAACCGTCCACAACCGATTCAGCTCGACAATTAGAGATTGTAGAAACACATTTGTCTTTCGAATTCTTTGGCCCTGGTACAATAATGCTGAGGAACATGAACTGTTTTTTTATGCAAATTTACATAGGCAAGTTGTAGGGTGTAACTATAATAGGCAACGATGAATATTGTGTGCCAAAACTTCCTAATGGTTGAAAACCATTTGTATAAAGACCCAATCTCACATTTCGAATTTTATCCGCAAAATCTGGATGAGTTTTGATGAAATGTTTCTAAGCTTCAGTCAGATGGGTGGCGCATAATATCATCTTCAACCACGTATTCAACATGGCTCCTCATATTTTTTGTTATAGCCTTAGATGCGTACAACCTTTATAAATGAGGAGTTAATGAAAAATAGTACATCTCCTTGTACGCGACGCAAGCCTTCTGTTGTTTTGTTTTGCCTTGAGAAATGGGTTTAACCATAGGCTCATTGCAAAATTTCAGTTTGTCAAATAAGAATCGTCTCTACAGTAGATCATACAATTATTCCTGTAACAATCTATCTTCTCGACCTGTAAGCCCATACTTCTTAGCAACTGCTTATTGTTGTAGAAGCTATTGGGTATAAAATTATCTTTCGGTACAATCTCTTTAATTAATTCACTGAACTGATCATAATATTTCTGAGACATGTGATTCTCCGACTTCAAATTCATTAGACGAGAAGCTAATGACATCAGAGTATGCCCCTAGCACCCCAATACAATGGTTGATTTCCAACTTTCAACATGTCATAAAATTTTTGGGCCTCAGGGTTCGGCGACTCTTCCATATCGGCAACCACATCAAAATCGGGACCAGCTGCATCTTGAACCATATTAATGTACACATTTGATGATTCTTCAGAAGCAATGTAAGTGGGTCCTCTAACGTAAAACTCGTGATGGCTTCGAGAGGTGGTGGGCTGGCTTTCTCCGTGGTAAATCCATATATAGTAATTCGGCTCAAATCCGTATCTAACCAGGTGATATTTAATCTCATTGATGTCGAGAAACCTATGATTCCATTTACTAAGATTACACGGATACTTCAACCTCTGTTTGTCCTTATGTGCGCAATGTGCTTGAGCAAGCTCAATAAAATTCTCGACTCCATCCACAAATAGTGGGGATAAGAAGTTGTTGACGATTCATTTGTACATCTAACTACGATCGAAACTCATCCTATCATTATACGATTGTTATATTGATTTATTAAAAAAAAAATGGGTAGCATGAGGGTGTCTAGAAAATGATTGAGTTATTGGTAAGAGCCATATCCCTTTCGAAAACATGATTTTCTAGTAATATAGCGTCTTAGTATGAGTTTTTGTTGACTAAAAATTTCGGCAGCATCCACTGCGTTCTCTAACATGATAGAAGCCTTTAGTTCTCTAAGTACACATATATTCCAATGCACCCGAAAACAAAACAGAGTTATTGAACCAACATTTTATAATCACATAAGATAAGCCATATTACAATTACACTCTCAAATTGTACAAATAAGTGGACAATTCGGGATTTAGTATCAAACTCTCTATTTGATATTAAATCTCAAACGAGTCTAAGGTATGTTGTTTGAGCGTAGAAAGAAATATTATATTGTGGAACAAAATTATTTTAAACCCCGTTGATGGAGGGACGAAACCTCCCGGCCGGCGCCGTAAACCACATCAACACAGACTTATACATCAACCAATAAATCACAACATGCAACAATATCAACAATCCATAATATATATCTTAAAACACAACATACACGTATCGATCACCATGGTATTTCAAAACCACAATCACCAACAATTTAAAACCACCATCATTTTTTAAATAATTTTGAAAACCATTATTGGAGGGACGAAACTTCCCGTCCGGTACCGTACACCACGTCATCACCGACGTCTACCTAACCAATCACAACATCAATCAATTGCAACATGTGTATAATATGAACAAACCATAACATGCTTACATTAAACATAACTGATCACCACGGCTTTTAAAAACCACCATCACAAAGACTTTAAAAGATAATTGCATAATTGTATAATTAAATCTTAATTATATAAAAATCATAAATTAAACCTTAATTATACAAAAACACCTAAACAAAACCCTAATTATAAAATAACCCCAATATTATACCCTAATTATACAAGAACATCTAAATTAAATTTAATTATAAAATAACCCCTAAATTATACCCTTGTTATACAAAATCCCCTAAACTAAACCCTAATTATACAATAATACCTAAATTAAACCCTAATTATACAATAAACCCTAAAGTAATGATAATTATACAAAACTCCTAAATTAAACTCTAATTATGCAAAAATACATCAATTAAACCCTAATTATAAAATAAACCCTAAATTAACTATAATTATACAAAAAATTATAAATTAAATCCTAATTATACAATAATCTCTATATTAAACTCTAATTATATAACAATTCCTAAATTAAAACCTAATTATATAATAACCCCTAAATTAACTATAATTGTACAAAAATAACTAAATTAAACCCTAATTATACAAGAACACCTAAACTAAAACCTAATTATAAAATAACCCCTAATTATAAAATAACTCCTAAATTAACTATAATTATACAAAAAACCCTAAGTTAAAATCTAATTATACAATAACCCCTAATTATACAATAATTCCTATATTAAACCCTAATTATATAATAAATTCTAAGTTAAACCCTAATTATGCAATAACCCTTAATTATATAATAATCCTTATATTAAACTCTAATTATATAATAATTCACAAATTAAACCCTAATTATACAATAACCCCTAAACTAATTATAATTTCATAAAAACTCCTAAATTAAATCCTAATTATACAAAAACACCTAAACTAGATCTAATTATAAAATAACTCATAAATTAAGTATAATTATACAAAAATCCCTAAATTAAATCTTAATTATACAATAATTCCTATATTAAACTCTAATTATATAATAATTTATAAATTAAACCCTAATTATACACTACAAAAAACCAGAATTGCAGATGGTCGTATCCATCGGTAAGCTGTCGGTAAGTGATTTATCGACGGATCCACGGTGTCGGCGAATCCTTTGTCGGTAATATCGATTGCGAACGGATACTCAGGCCGTCGGCATTCCGACGGGTACCGCCACCGGTAATCTGTCGTCGGGATTCCTAAATTTTTTGTTGAATTTAACGACAGACATGGAGCCGTCGATAATTAATTAAATAAATAATTAAAATTAATTTTAGCGACGACTTTCCTGTCCGTCGGTAAACATTATGTATATAAAAAAAATTGTAGTCTGATATTAAGGCTAATAAAATTATCGATGAGTTGAAACTTAAAAAATCGGAGTCTGATAAGTTAGGTGAAGTGTACAAAATCGGGCTTGAGAGTTTAGTAAACGACGTGTGCAAACTCACTGCACACGACATATCCACCAAACTTATATAGCCCATCGGCCTTCCCATGCATGTACAATATATAATTTTTTTATATACATATTGTTTACCGACGGACATTGAAAGTCGTCGGTAAAATTAAATTATTTTTTATTTTTATTTAATTAATTACTGAAGGCTCCATTATTTTTTTTTTCCTCAATTAGATGTATTAGTGGTATTTGGTTTTGGATCGGGTTCATTTTTACAATTAGATTGGAGAATGGAAGCGAGCTTGTGAATATTAATTTGGTTATATTATTATTAATAATTTTATTTTTGGTTATATCGTTATTATTAATTTTCTTTTTTTTTGTACGTGAAAACAAAGAATTTAGAAGAATTATTATGAATTATTGGGGGTTTAATTATATTTTAATTAAGTATATTAAAATTTTATTTTTGGTATTATTATTATTATTATTATTATTATTATTATTATTATTATTAATAATTTGGCCATATTAATCATACAAAATTTAAAAACGACAATATCAACCAATCGATCACATATGTACAATATCAACAAACCATAAAATATCATAAAGATAACATCCACATACCGATCACCACATTTCTTTTCAAAACCACCATCCCCAATAATTTAAAATTTTTTAAAACTACCATTATTTTTTAAAATAATTTTGAAAACTATTATTGGAGGGACGAAACCTCCCGGCCGGCGCCGTACACTACGTCATCACCGACGTCTACCCTACCAATAACAACATCAATCAATCATAATTTATATAACAAAAAACAATAACATACATTAAACATAACCTAATTAGCCCTAATTTTATACAAATATTTATAATCGAATCCAATTTATAAATAATTATAATTAAACCCTAAAATAAAACTTAATTGCATAAATGGACCCTAAACCTAAAATCATTGACAAATGCATAAATCAAGCATAAAGTCCTAAATTGAACCCCCAATATAACTTCTCGAAACCTAAATCCTAAACTCAAATCAAATTAAAACCCTAAATTAAAAAAAATATTAAATTTGAATTAAAAGGCTAACATACCTTAATATGTGATGTTGACGGTGCTTTGGCGTTGCTTCGACGGCGGCAACGACGATGGCTCTGATGGTGGCGGTGGCGACTCCTCCTCGCGAGCCCTAACCCTAATTTTGTTGTTGTTTGCTGAATGAATCTGTCCGCAGTTGTTGGGTTGTTTATACAAAGTTTACCGACGGACAGGATTCCATCGGTAAATAAAAATCGGCGTTGCCGATGGATTTATTTTCGTCGACAATTAATATCCGATTTATTTTTTATTTTTTTAAAACTTGCCGACGGACAGTTTCCATCGGCATATTTGGCGGTCTTTTTGCCGCCAACTTCCCGAGGCTTTGCCGACGGACATATACACCGACGACCCTTTTCCGTTGGTAGTCCGTCGACAATTTGTGCCGTCGAAAAAGCCGTCGGTAATGCCGGACTCTTACAGTCGGGAAGCTGCCCGTCGATAATCTTTGTCGGCTTTTTCGAGTTCTTTTGTAGTGATACAATAACCCCTATATTAACTATAATTATAGAAAAAACCCTAAATTAAACTCCAATTATAAAAAGCCCCTAAATTAATCCTAATTATACAATAATCCTTATATAAACGATAATTATACAATAATAACTAAACTAAATTCTAATTATATAATAATCCCTATATTATATCCTAGTTATACAATAACACCTATATTATACACTAATTATGTATATTATATAACTATCGAAAATTTTAAAAAAAACTTAATTCATAAAAACATATATTTTTTTTTAAAAAGGAGAGGGAATTTACCTTCACAGGTAGAGGCGGTGATGTTCGGCTGGCGGCGGAGGTGCTCGATTGACGACGGCGTTCCTCGGAGGCAAGCGGCGGCAGGCGCCTCGGCTGGAGGCGAGGGGTGCTCGGGTTCTTTTATAAAGACTCGGTTTGCTAGGGGGTTGTGCTTTTCTTCTTTCTATTCCTCTGAAAGCAAATCCGATCTATTTTAAAAGAGATATGCAGATGGGGGAACGACACCCGTCAGTATTTTTTTTATTATTTTTTTTATTTTTGCTGAC
>BMAC01000424.1:199987-222386 GCA_014905375.1 Phtheirospermum japonicum | reverse complement strand
TGGCGACAGCGATGAAAAATTGAGGTCTGGCAGAATAACAGCAACAGAGGCGAGACGGCGACGGTCGGGCTGATACCCGCCAACAACCGCGCCCTTCAGCGGCCCGTCAGCAAACCCGTCACTCAATTAATATGCGACGGGCTACTCGCTAACGACCCTTGCTCGTCAGCAAGCCATCAGCAAATGAGGGCCGTCAGCATATGCTGACGATTTTTTGAGCCCGTCAGCAAACGACCGTTTTTTTGTAGTGATAATTTGTTAGTCATTGTATAATAAACAATATTTTCAGTATTAGGGGAAGAATATACACATGTAGTGGTAACAAAAAATATGAAATGCATATATCATGATAACAAAAAATATAAAATTTATAAATATAATCTTTACAATGTTTAAAGCAACATTTAAACACAAGATCTTTAAAAGAGTGGCGAGATATTCAAAAGTTTCTCTCAAGTGATAATTTGACTGACTTACTCACGAAAATAGTACCAACGTCATTGTTTAGAAAATTGGTACACAAAATTACATGCGTCGACTCAAATATTTACATCGAAAGTTTTTAGAAAAGTAGCGTTGTAATCATTTTCCTTCGATAAGCTTTTATTTCGTTAGGTTTTCTTGACAATGTTTTAACGAGACAATATTTTAAAATTATTTCAGAGAAAGTATTATAATCATATATACAATGTATTCCTAAATCTTAATTCTATACCTATAAATCAAAGGCATTGGTACTCATAATAAGATAATTACGTGTCTTTCTCTTCCCATATATTCCTCTATTCTTTTAGGTATTTTGGTGGTATATGTGCATGGGCCCCGTAAGAAAATAAAGTAGTCTATTATTTCGGCTGGAGTTAGACGTAGTCTAAGTCCATTTTGCGCGCAAGAGGTTGATCCCGGTCCCGGTCCCGGTCCGTCCAATTATTCCATTTTCCATATTAGAAAGGAAAACAACAAAAAGAAAAAAAGAGAGAAAAACGCAATCACATATGTATAAGCTTTTGGTTTGATTTTTCGTATTCTTTGGATCTCTGGAGCTTAAAGAGTAATTTTAGCTCCCAATGCGTGGATTTACAAAACCCCAATTACACCGTCCGAGAAAAAAAAAAAAGTTTAAGCATTCTTTGCATTATTTTATGCCTTTAGAAGTTTTGTTTATCTATCTATATATATTTAAAGTTGACGTTGGTTTCCTTTATAATGAAATAATAATTTGATTTACGGTATATTATATAATATTTTATTAGGAGGTGTGTTAATCTAATTTGCGACCTATTATACAGGATTTAAAATTTAAGAGGAATTGAATATTAGTATTATAAATGGAAATAACTCTGCTGTGAAGGTGCTTTCGTAATTAAAATGAGTTCTCGAAAATGAGTTCTTTGTTATGTGTTTTTTGAAGTTACAACGTGTTTTCGATTTGTTTTCTAAATCGTTTCACGATGAAATAATATAAGATATCATCTATGTGAATATATTGTATTATGTAAATTCATGTTCATTCGAATATTTTACGTTTGAAACAATTTTGGTATAATTATGAAGTGTATATAGTTTTATGTGGTATTTAAATCTTTTTTAGACGTTATCCTAAAAAATACAAATATTATAAAAAAATATTTTAGAATATAAATATACCAATATAGCTTATATCTGTTAATTCATTTGTATAAATAAGACCCAATTACAATTCAATTTTATTTAACACTCTTTTACTATGATTCTACTTATATTTATAATTAAAAGTGAGAATAAATTGAAAATTATATATGTTATTATATCTTTGATTTTTTTATTTATAAATTAAGTCCAAATATTGGATGATTCAACCTTGTATTGAGATACGGTTGTATTCCTTGCTGAAAATTTTATTTTTTCTTGACGCAATATCAATTGTTTCGTTTGTTGATTTTTTTTATTCGTTTGTTTTTTCCATGTTCGAATGAGAAAATTAGAAATCCTGTATATTTGATATAAATATTTATTGAATTAATATATTAAAATAGTTATTCGCCTCATCGTATGATAATTATCTTTTATAAAAAATAGGTATTCATGTATTTTTTTTTCTTTATTTTATGTATATCTTATTTGTGATTTGTTTTGACTAAATGTTAATTGATACGTGAGAATTCATTATAGAAAGTCGGTGATTTAAGAACGGTATAAATTCTTTTAATGATGATTTTTGGTTTATTAGATGTTTCTTGATTACTATTTGTAGGTTTTGCAATTTAATTTATTTGTTTATTTACTTTTTAATTTTTAAATCTGATTGTTTATTTGTATTTCGATTTGAACAGGTAACTTTTTTTTCTTTCTGGGTGGTGGAATCTCTCTTAAGCCTCAATATAAATAAGATATTAATATTAGTTTGCTTTTAGTATATATAAATCCATAAACCATCGGTTTAACATTTAACCGAATAAATTCACCTATTATTAATATTTAGACTTTAGAAATATTTTTGATCCATCTATTGTAAGTACGAAGTCTCAACTCTAAATAGTGAGTAATGTAAATAATCAAAGACACATTAATCATTTTGATTTTCAAGCATTTACTCGAATCATTTCAAGTTGATCTGAAAAAATTTATTTTTAGATTTGATTTGCGATTTGTATGTAAAAACATACATATTCCCGAAAACAAAAAAAATATACAAACATTTACTTGAATCATCTCAACTTGATCTTAACAAGTTATTTTAAAATTGATTTAAGATTTGTATATAAAAAATACATATCTGCAATAGAAAACTAAAATACAAATTACTGTTAAGTATTTTAATTTTATTATTTATAACATTAGTCTAATTTTTCGAGGGAAATAAATAAATTATTAAATTATACTTTTGTTACAAAACTACTTCTGATAGAAATAAATATTCTATTATAATAGTAGAAATAGAGGAATTTTGATTTATATATATATTTTGTTATGTCCAACAATCTGATATTTAGGCATATCTATCATGTATTACTTATTTTGCAAAAAAAAAATATTATTTTTGAAAAACTTATTGTTGATCATATATCAAAAACATGTTACATTCATCAACAATTTCTTATTTATCAGATGTAGTAAAGAGAGTGATATGTAATTCATAATTATTTTATCATTATATTTTTATCATTTGATGAAATTCAAAATATTGTGATGTTTAATTTATATATATATACACTCCGTGATTTGCACGAGTAAGACAATAAATATCACAACTTATATTGAAATTTCCTATTACATCAATTCAAAATATTATGCCTCTAAATAACATATTTAAAAATATTAATAATGACAACACTACATATAGGTAGAAAAGATTATCGTAGTTAAGAAATATTATAATATTTAATATTTGTGTACGATATAATTTTCATTTAGTATATATTACAAATTATATCTAATAAATTAATATACTTTTTTATCTATTTAAATTTTATCAAAACGTATTTGGTTATCACCCGTTACTACTGAACTGGTTATTTAGTTTATAATTCAACATAAAAATAGATTATATTGATGAATACATAAAACATAAAACCACGTGTTGGTTTGGGACTAGAATACATACAACATAAAACCATTTATGCCCAAATATGTGCATTTGGTTAGAAATTTTCACATCTTATTTATTACAAGACTTATTTGTGTAAAAAATATCTTAATACCAGTCATCATATTATTCATCAAATATAACAGAGAAAACAAATTGTAGAGGTGTATGATACGCATAATCCACAATTATCGGTGTGCAAAATTCGAATAAAAATCAAACCTATTTAAAAAGTCAGTTGAATAGTACAATTTAATTCAATTTCTGGATATAGGTATACAAAAACTCGATTAATACAATTGTTTTCGATTTGTTTTTACAAAAGAAAACAACGAATTACATATATTATATGTATAATCTTATTTTTCTGGGGTAGAAAATGAGAAAAACAAATGAAGAAAAAAAAAAAACAGTTTAGTCCAAGTGATGATCGATTTCGGTCAATTCAATTTTTCTTGTTCGATAAGTTGTGTAACCAATGCACATCCCTATCCACGGTTCGTGGTTACTAAATCATTCAAATAGTTTTTGTTATTTTTCAAAGTGGAAAAAAAGATAATTGTGGGCTCACAATTTGAAAGTTGCATACAACCTTCTATTTGTCTACTCTGTCTTTTCTTCGAAACTTTGCATTCGTTATTTCACTAAAATATTAATTGACAACCAAGAGAGGTTCATGATTTTATACAGCTTGAACTCATCAAGAATAATAATTGTATGTATAGTTAAGCTTTTCCCCATCTATATAATGATAACACATTACCGAATTGCCCCCAGCATAATTGGATATTTGGATGGTAAAAAAGGGAAGGCTGATAAAACCGTACAATGCTCAAGGCTAGAGTGCACCGTACAGATCCAAAATCACGGATACAATACAATACAAGTAGGACCACATATACCTATCTTATCCATTTGCTAGCCATTTACAGTGCCTTTTTCTTGCGTGAATATGACACACAATTGATGTGTTTGTTTGTTGTTGAGTTGAGTGTATCATAATCAAATAATCCAAAATTTCCAGAAACAACTCTTTGGATAATTAATTAAAACAATCAAATGGTAAATAAAATCGAATTTGCAGGCATCAGTAATATTCATCTTGAGTCATTGCACATGTTTTTAATAATAAAATTGCGCTCGTAATGAGCTCTTATATTGTTCGCGGTCCGTATAAATCTCTTTTCGACACGCTCTTATAGCGACATTTATATTCTTTGTGCAATTTACTTTGTTTTATATATTTATTTCTTTTTATTTCTTTTGTAACTCATTAAAGGATATTATGATCCATCGATTCCAGAACATCCTCGTGTGAGTGCACATTATATAAAAGTACTTCCCGAAACATCACGACATTCATCATCACTAGGCTGTACAGACAATAAAAAAGGAACATGGAGAAAATATAAAGAAAAACACAATAATTTTCGGTCCACTTTCATATAGTATAGTGATGCATGGTCCATGAGATATCTATACAATATTTACAGTGGTTGATAAGCCCTTATTTTTTAATCCTCAATCAAAAATATAGAAAGGTATCACGACGTTAATATATGAATCCATGTACGCAAAAATCGTCGGAAAATTTTTCAACGAGATTTTTTTTTTTTTTTTGCCCAACAAATATAAAGTTAAAAATCTAACTGTAAAGTAAGAAATTTTTAATAAGAAGTTTTCTTACTTTTTCATACATAAAATATGAGATTTTCACTATAAAGTAAGATTTTTTCTTTTTATTTTTGAACATAAATAAAAAATATATTTATTTTAGAAAATAAAATAATAAATTTCACTATAAAATAAGAACTTTTCCTACTTTTTCGAATATAAAATAACAAACTTTCTTACTTTAAAGGATATAAAGTAAGAAACTTTATTAATTTTTTGAACATAAAGTATGAAATTTAACTATAAAATAATATATAATTTGTATTAAATAAGAAAATACATAATAATAATTTTCTATTAAGCAAAATTTCTTTTTATCTATTTTTTTTTGGCAAAACAAAAGTGTGTAATAAGTAAAAAACACATAACAACATTTGCACATCAAAACAAAAGACTTTTGCAATCAAATAAAATACTTTTTGTCATCAAGTATGAATTTTCGGACATTAAAAAAAATCTATTACATATAGTAAGAAATTCGGACATATAGTAAGAAATATTTTCGGTGACCGAAATCATTTTTTGGACATTAAGTAAAAAAAATTTGGACATATAGTAAGAAATGTTTGCACATATAGTAAGAAAATACATACATATAGTAAAAAATCCTGACATATAGTACGAAAAATAACTGGGTTGAAAAAAGAAAAACTGACTGCATTGACTCCATGGACAATGTAGTAAGAAATTCAGACACATAATAAGAAATTTTGGGCAAAAAAGAAAAACGCCGAAAATAAATTTCGGCAGCCGAAAAATATTTTCAGATGATCAGGAAAAGAATTGTGATCGGAAAAAAATTCCAGCGGCCAGAAAATTTTCCGGTGGCGGATTATTATTATTAGTTAGTTATTTTAATAGTAAGGGTATTGTGGTATATTCATATCACAATTTTGTATTATTTGGCAAAAAGTAAGTACTATTTGACTTAAAATTGGATGAACGACTAATTGACAAATGGATCTCCACCCGAAATACTATTTGACAATTTCCTCTTTATTTATTAATTAAGATTTTTTCGCACATATAATCTAATTTTTGTCAGAATACTCACATTGTAGTTGGAAAATTACATATGACATTCCAAATTATAGATTTTGACCAAAATTGGGCGTTCAATGTCACATGAACACTAACTGAATAATATTAAATAGCTAAAATGGATAATTAGTTCGTTAACTTTTTACTTTAGACAAAATTTGTTTAATTAACAGGGGATGTGTTAGTACACTATAATTAAAAATTTATCGCATTTTTAATTCAATTTTATTTAAAATTGAGGTCATTGTCGAAAATTACAAATGGTGCTCACATTGAAGGTTTTGACCAAAATTGGACGATCAATTGAGTAATATTAAATAATTAAATATAATAATAATCATAATAATAATAGTCATCGTCATCGTCGTGATAGTAGTAGTAGTAGTAGTAGTAGTAGTAGTAGTAATAATAATAATAATAATAGCCACCATCACAAACTATTGGCGAATGTCCAACTACCTCCGCCATCAACTTTTTCGATTATTTAAGAAAAAAATAGCCAAGTTTTCTTTCAAATATAAAGTAAGGGACTTTTACAAAATAATAATATTTTTATTCCAAAATATTGTTATGTAATTTTTTACTTAATACAAAATAATAATAATTATAAGAATAATAATGATAATGATAATAATAATAATAATAATAATAAACTTTCTTATTGCACAAATATTGTTATGTGTATCTTACACAATATAAAACAAAATAAAAAATCTTACTTGTTGAATGAAATATTTTGTCAAAAAATTAACAAATAACCTTATTTGATGCAAATAATAAGCAATTTCTTACTTGATAGCAAAAATCTCTTACTTTATGCTTGAAAAAAATATAGCACACAAAAAAAATAAAATTTGTAGATGATAGCAAAAACTTCTTTTATGTTTGTGCAAGAATTGGGCAAAAGAAAATATCGCAGAAATATTTTTGGTGACCGGACAGTCACTTCTGGCGGCAAAAATGTCTCGTGGGGTAGTGGGAATTAAATTTAATAATTTGCCTCGTGGGGTAGTGGTAATTATTATTAATAATAATTTAATACTACTCAGTCATCTTTCACGTGATATTGATCACTGAATTTCGGTTAAAATTCCCAATTTGGGGTGTCATGTGTTTTTGGGCAACAATCTCAAATGAGAATTTGACTAAATATGCGATAAAAGTTTAATTGATTGACTAGATGTGCCAAACCCCATGTTTATTAGACCAATTTTGCCAAGTAAAAAAAATGATTGACTAATAAACCATTTTACCCTATTTCATATTACCCAGTCAGCATTCATGTGGCATAAACCGCTGAGTTTCAGTCAAAATCCCCAACTTAGTGTGTCACGTGTTTTCTGTAACGATGTCAATTTCAGATAAAAATCTAATTAGTGAACTAAATATACCATACTCCTATTTCGTACACCCATTTTACCAAGTGATAAAAATTAATGGAACGATTGTGCATTTTGCCATATACACCACTATTCCTTCGAGATGTGAAGAACAACTTAACCCGACTCCTCTAACAATTGTTGATGTATTCAAACCTGGTACCTTGGTGTCACAAGAGGGCCACCTAATGACCTAATAGTAACCACTTCGGCCAACCCTTTACACGTAATGTTTGGTTTTAGACACGAATAATTAAATTGAGATTTTGAATTTCAATACTCATTTGTTTTAAGACTTAGCTTTTCAATACTCAACCAATAATTTTTTACACCTAATTCCACACTTATCTTTATTTTTCATTATCATTATATTTAAATAATTATATATTATTATACAGTATAAAAATATATCATCCATACTTTTCATACATGATTTGACATTTATAGTGAAATATAAATGATTTTGAGTTTTTCATTATTCATAAAATTTTAAATATTTAAAATTATGAAGATCAAATTTAGAATCTCAACAGATTATAGTCCAAACAAACCGTACAGATACGACAAAACCAAAAGATACTAGCGATAGAGCTGAGTTGGGATGCAATTTCACATGATTCATAGGAACCGAGCATGTTTGGTCTGAAAGGCTAAGCTACGTGATTGGTCAAATGCATGATCCAACTATACTTTAAAGTACGAGTATGGCTTGGGCTAAAAAAGGGAAAATTTCATTTTCGATACATTATATTGACCACTTTTCATAAAAGGTACGTGATGTTGGCCAGCATCAAACTACATCTAATAAGTTGGCAAATTCATCAAATGAGGTACAAAAAAGCCCGATCGGGCTTCAATGCTTACGTGGCATGACTGAATCATTTCTTATTAATTTTTTTAATTAAATTCAAAATTAAAAAACTAACCCTAACTACCTAATATACCCTCAATTATATTAAAATGCATCTTTCAGCCCCAATCTCAGAACCCATCTTTCGGCCCTAATTTCAGAAACGTCTTCATCCCTGTTTCTTCCCAAATTTCAGAAATCGGCGGCTAGTTCCTAGCGACGGTGAGGCATGATGAAATTCTTTTCCCCAATTTCTAAAACCGGGCGACGCAAATCCTCTACGCCTTCTTCAAAAATCCCACAGCGTCGGCCCGACGGATGAAAACTGGTAAGTGGGGGGCATAGCTGCGATTGGCGGATGGAAACCGGCAAGCGGTATCAGGCATGGTGGTTCTTCTATCCACCAGGAAATAGCAGCTTCAGGCACAGTTGTGAAGGGCGGCGCTCTGGCTTATTAATGGGCTCGTCATATTTTTTCGGCAACGACGCGATGGTGACGGCTGATTTGAATGGCTGGTTTGGGCTACAGTGGTGGTGGTTTTGGTTTTTCTATTTCGAACAGTCGGTTTGGGATATAATACGGTGGGGTGGTGGTTGTTTTGGTTTGTGAAAATGGTCAGGAATAGTGGTGGTTTTGGTTTGGGAAAATCATTAGGGATTTTGTACATGAAAACGGTCAGGAAAGGTGGCACCGAAAAAAATGGCCATGATGGTGGCGAATTTGTGGTGGTGGTTCCTGTGGCCGTGGTGGTATAGGTGGGACTGTCGTTGTCCATGATGATGGCTCCGATGGTGGTGGTGACGACGGAGTTTGGGAGCTGCTGGGTTTGGTTTGGGCTCAGGCCGAGAAGGGTTGTTGATACTGGTGCTTTTGGTCGGCTGAGTAGTGTGATCATGGTGACCGCGTGTGTGATAGGCGTTGGTGGTGGCGGAGAATCGTCGGTTCAGGGTAGCGAGTTCGTGGAAGGCGACGTCTTTTGGGAAAAATGGCAGTGGCGTTTAAGAGACTTTTGCCTCAAATACGTGTGCAAAATTTTGAAAATGCTTCTTATGTTCCATTTTTATTTCGAACATTTCAATTTATTGTAGGCTTTGTCTGTGTGTTTTATTTTCATAAATCTTATTATATTTTTCGTTCTATGTTGCTTACTATGTTGCAAAATTTCTCACATCATACTGCACATTTTAAAATTTCCGTACTTAATATTCTCTGTAATTAACCATGATTAATTATACTTATGAGTAATGGGGATGAAGATGCATTTCTAAAATTGGGGCTGAAAAATGAGTTTCTGTGCATTTTAATTAGGTAGTTAGGGTCAATTTTTTAATTTCGCAATTCAACTTAGATATAAAATGATAAGAAATGATTCAGTCATGCCACGTAAGCATAGAAGCCCGATCGGGCTTTTTTTGTACCATATTTGATGAATTTGCCAACTTATTAGATGTAGTTTGATGCTGACCAACATCACGTACCTTTTCTGGAAAGTGGCCAACATAATGTATCAAAAATGAAAATTTCCTCGCTAAAAAATGAGGGCACGAATTAAAAGGAATTTTGGCCCAATTGATTTTGTTCTTAGGATAATAACTCAACTTTCAAGCTCTACTAGAATATCACTCGTTCGGTAAATATTTTTAGTATATTGATAAGTCAATTTCTATAAAAATTATATAAAATAGTACATTAAAAAAAACTTATGTATGTTAACAATAAATAATATTAATTTCTAGTATTTCAACCACATGATATTACTTACTCATTCTAATACCAAATTTTTTGGATATCGGGAGTTAATTATTTATAAATAGAATTTTTTTTTAAAGAAACATAATCACAAACTTACATTTAAATAAAAACAGCGTGAGACTGAATCGGCTTGTCATTTAAATGAGTACTATTCTAAGTGAATATAAACATATAATTATTATTTTTTAAATATATTGGAAGTAAGAACTTATAAATAAACTTGAAATGAAGTAGTATAATATATATCTATATGTAATAAAAGGCAAGATATCTTTTAATATATGTATTGTCACTATGAAGTAGTATCATTTTTTTTCCTTCCTAAATATTTTTATTTAAAGAAAAGTACCCGTCTCATTTAGGAGTTTGATATTCACCAAAAACAGCGGAATAAAAATACAAAGGAAAATGAATCCAATCAAACATCGACATATTTCAACTTTTTCTCTTGCAGGACAACTTTAGTCGCAAGAAATTAAATAACATAAACTTTGATTCATTCCCTTTATAATTATATTTATTATCTTCAAATAATTATTCTTTATATAATATAATTATTTTTATCTTAATATTTATTTTTTAATAAGAGATAAGGACTTCTATATTTCTTTATATTTAAGTATTATTTAATTTAACTCAAATATATTATTAATATAAGATAAGTTGAGTACATTAGAATTATTTTTAATCTAGAGTACAAAAAAGAAAGAAGAAATGTATATTTCTTACTTAAAAAAATCATTTTAGAGTTTTATTCATTTACCTAATAATATGCCATGATTTTCAAATAAAGTAGTTCATTAGAAAAAAATATTTGAGTCTCAAAAAAATTAATACTGAAATAATAAAGAACCAAAAAACAAAATACAAAAAAAATTGAATAAATATAGAAAGAAAATATAAGAAAATAATTATAACCACTCATTTGATGACATTTGTCCTTATTTTCCTTAGAATTCCACATTGCCAAGACTAATTGATCCGCATATTTATATATGCAATGGGTTGGATCACTTGAACTAGTACATTCAAATGGCCTCAAGACAGAAACACAAAAATCAGCCAAATAAATTTAAATAGAAAATTAGAAAAAAAAATAAAAAGGAAGAATAGCAAATGAAATAATGACATATGACATGTTAAAAATTCTGCGAACCAACTTTAATATAAAAGTACAGATAAATACCTTCTTAATACCTCACTAGTATTGCACCCGTGCGTTGCACGGTAATTTTTTATATTATTCATATATGAGAAAAAGATAATTGAGTATGAATTAATTAAATATTTAAATAAATTATTGTGCTTATGTATAGTTATATTTTACACACACACATATATTTTTGGATAATATTTAAAGATTGAATAATATTGGAAATGGTATAACTTGGTTCATAAAAGATTTTTTATTGGACGCAATATACATTACAAATTATGAAAAATTTCTTTGTACACAACATGCGTGGTCTTGTTGCTACGTTTATTCTCATCGTCGACTATCAATATCTTTAAACCCTTACGATTGATGACTCTTGATATAGCAAGTATAATTGGCCATGACTGAACACTAGCTTCTTCAGAAAAAGTCCAACGTGAGAGAGAGACCGTCCTTGACTTTTATTGATCGTCATGGCGTATGACACGATCACAGTAAATTGTCATCTTTGAACCTTAAAGGCAACCTCGGATCAGATGACGTGACGGTCTTTCTAGGGATCAACACCAACTCACCTGCATTACCTCCTTGAAGAATCTAGCCTGTACAACATGATCGCCAAGTTTTGTAACAACCAACCTAATTCCATTACACAACCCAAGCGAATGATAGATATTTCTCAACAACATGATTGGAGTTCCAACTTTCAGTTTGAGCTCATGGTTCGGCAATCCAGAACATTTGATTGTGTTTAGAAATTCCGGTGAGTGAACGTCCTACAATATATCAATGTTTAAATCAGATTTACACGCACAGACAGAGCTCAGATATACTTTACAATCTCCATCATTCAATGACGTCATATATTCATTAATCAAATCAACGACATCAAGTGTTGGTGCAAGAATAGCACGTCCCTCCAAATAAGCAGAGCAGTCAGTTGTTTTTCTAAGTTGTGGATATGTGCTCGCCACAATTGATGCAATATGGTCACCATCATCTCTTAACAATAAATCCTCTGGAATTTCAATTTGAACTACTCCATCATTTGGTCCTCCCACTATTCCATCTCCTATACTATTTATACAGTCGGTAAATTTTTTTAATTCGACACAATCAGGATCTAAACTGAGATTCTGCAGCTTCATGTTCTTGGTCAGCCTCAAAACCGTGCAATGAGCCCACAGATACGATGAATTGATGGTCGCATAAACTATGTCTGGTCTAGTGCCTTTTGGAATAACCGGTAAAATTTGACGAAAATCTCCACCAAGAACTAATGTTTTGCCTCCAAATGGAAGCTGTTTGTTTGCATTATTCTGCGATCCCATCACATCTTTCAAAGTTTTGTCCAGAGCTTCGAAATAATATTTATACATCATGGGAGTTTCATCCCAAATAATGAGCTGCGCCCACACCATTAATTCTGCAAGTTGAGTTCCAGTAAAGATCAAACATGATGAATCTTAGTGGAGATTAAAAGGAACCTTAAACCTAGAATGGCCAGCTCTTCCTTTGGGTAGAAGAAGAGAAGTTATGTCGTTAGATGCTACATTTAGAACAATCCCTCCATTTGATCTAACGGCCGCAGAAAGCATCCTCCAAACAAATATTTTACCAGTCCCTCCATATCCATAGAGAAGAAATACGCCACCCTTGTTCGAATGTACTACATCAATGACTTTATCTTAAACGTGACGCTGATCAACATTCAAGTTATCACAAATTTACCACGCTCTTCAATGAGTGCCTCACGATCATACTCCAATTCTTCAGCAATAAATCTATTTTGATACACACTGGAATCGACAACCTTTGAAATTGGCATGGGAGGGAAATCCTTTAAACACTTTCCCATACTCTGCAATAAATTATCAATTTCGAGCAAAGCAAAATTTTAAATTTCAGCATCACTCATTTGTAAATCTGAGTAAAGAGAAAATGTATTGAAAATGGCATTACAAATATTGGTAATAAAGAAAAAGAAATTATAGATGATAATAAAAAATGTCAATAATTTCTACCTTTGCATTTTCTTAACTTTCGTTGATTGTATAAAATGTCATCTGACAAATTTTTTCAACATTCCTCCCATACTTTTTCAGGACGTGCTAAAGATCTTGATGCAAGCAAGGTTGCGAATAAAGATCTGACAGAATGCGCTGATCCCCAATTACTTACTTCTGATATACCGTCAATATATTCTTTATCATCTAATAATAGCAAACCTAGAGAATAGCATGCATCGCGATATGTATCGTACTGTGTTCCATTAACTTTTTTATATCATCGTGACATTGGGCTCCTCGAATTACATTGAGTAGGCAGCGAGCATAATATTTATCCCCTGATCCTGGCGGCACATAGTAAATTTGTCCTAATGAGAATAAATCTACTTGCCTAGGTGTCCATTCTTTTGTTGTCGAGTTCCAAACAAATTTCTGAGGGAACTCAACATAAGTCAAACTCCGTGCTTCTGGATATTTCTTATTTGCCTTTAACCAGCCTAAAAACATGCTATGATGTGTTGATTTGCGTTTCATTACCTCGTCCAATTGATCATTATCTTTATACAATACATTATGCTCTCCTGGTAGATGAAAACTCAAACGCATGACAGGTGGAGTTTTATACTGGATTTCATAACCTAATATTCTCCATGCCGCTTCGCATGGAGAAATATAACAGCAATCATAATACATGTTGATCTCGTCAATCCTTTTCTCCTCTGAATCCCCTTCCTTGTTCTGATAGAATATTGCGGTGACCCTATCGTTACCTTTGTTGATATATTTGAACAAATACTTGATAGATCTAGATTGATTACACTATTCAACATTCAAATGAGCTCCATACTTCAGCAATAGATAATGATTATGTGGAACGACCCATCGGTTTTCTAATGGAACACCATTCTTTGTAACATTTCTTCAAGTATTTCTTCGTCTATATACTGGGTAACCATCGTTATTTACAGTAGTGGTATCTATAAACTTCTTTGGATGATGTTTTGTGCAATTTTCTTCAACCATGCAAGGAGAAGATTTCCGTAAATGACCACATGGTCCATGAATCATAAACTCGGATAAAGTAGAATAATATCTTGGACCTTCATTGTCATCAGGAATCTCAACTGAAATGATTCGATCTATAGGACCCACATCTGGGCATTTATATTGCTTTGATAGAAAAATAAGTACGTGCGCTTGGGGAAGACCTCTTTTTTGTAAATCCATGGTGTAAATAACTGTATAATTATCAAATACAAATAAACATTAATAATTTACTACTCTTAGATTAAATAAAATGAATATATTAAATTTTCTTATACTCACCTAAAATAATTTTGCCAAAAATTTCATTATCACGTAAATCTCTTATCAAAGCATCCCACTTGGTTTTGAAATTTCTAGAAATAATATAAGACCGATCTTCTGGTTTTAGATTCCTTTTATCAATAAAGTGAATAATCTCCAACCATTTAGGATTGCACGTGAATGTAATAAACAAACCAGGATAACCTGCCCACCGACAAATTGCCATAGCATCTTGATAGTTGAGCACCGCCAGTAAATGTTGCGGCAAGACAACGCGAGTACCAACACTTGAGCCATTTGTTTTTCCTCGTATCAGTGCATCAGTAATCCACTATACATCTCGCTTCGCAGTTCTTTTTGATGGGTTATAAAATCTTGACGATTCAATCATCGTATATCCACCAACTATGAATTGTTGTGTTAGTCGTCGATTATATAAAATAGTGGGTACCTCAGTTTCTCTTTCATGAAACCGGTGAGAAAAAAACTCCCTCTGGCTCACATATTCTCTATCCTTGCCTTTAGGTTTTCGATATTTTTCAAAAGATATATCTTCCCTATAGTTGTCTTCCCCGTAAGGAAATATCAATGGATATATCCATTGCTTTGCAATATCCATTGCTATTTTCTTATGGGGAATACAAATCTATTGCTTTAAAAAATATTGTTGAATTAAAAAAAAATGGAATGATAATAAAAATATAACAATAAACAATATATAAAGTAAAAAACAAAATAACACGAAAAAAAAAACCCAAAAAATATAGATTTGTGTTTTATTCTTGAAGAAGATCTATTAGTATTTTGTTTCTTTTTCAATACTGGTTCTCCTTATTCAATCTAGGAAATATGGGAAATAAAAACTTTAAATTAACTATTAATTGAAGATAAATGATTCTTACCAATCTTAGCAGCAGATTTGCTAATCTTCTCACTTCGAAATACTCTCTGTAAAAGACAAACAATACCCAATATATAAAGTAAAAAAGAAAAACCAGAAAATATAGATCTGTATCCATCTTTTATTAGACTGACATTGTATATTTCTCAGGTGGAGAGAGCAACTCACTTTCATTTCCGGGGCTAAGAATCATTTACAGGACAAATGGGTTTGGAAGTTGGTGTGTCGAGTCATGGCTAAGCTGGTGGTAGTTTCGGGCCCGGTCTTAAGAGTTAGTTACTCTGATAAATGAATGGGCTTGGGAATGCTTTATTGACAATAATAGAAGTATAATAGTGGCCAATATATAAATGGAAAATTACAGAAAATAATAACTTAACTTTTTTTTTTTTACAACTTTACGATACATTGAAAGTTTTTACAATTATACCAAATTTTCTTAAGTTTTTGAAATTATGCTATATTTTCTTATTATTTTTAATTTACGTTTATATTTTTAGGTTTTTCTTTGTAAATGGTTTTCGCCCCTTCAAATCTACCCATTCTTTTGCATCCGATTAATTGAAATATACAAAATAAAACTTTTATTTTCCAACATTTTTCAAGCCAGTTCGTTTGTTTGCATCCCATACCGATTAATTGGGATATATAAATAAAACTTTTATCTCTTCTCAAACTTTTTCCGAGTCGGGGTTGATATTCGTTTGCATCCCAAACCGATTAATTGGAATATATAAATAAAACGTTTATCTCTTTTGAAACTTTTTTCGAGTCCCTATATTTGGGTTGATATATGGTTTCAAATTAATGAAAATATATAAAATAAAACTGTTTTTTTAGGTCGTAGTATTTGAATTTAAGTCAATAGTAATTGGATTTTAACTTGAGAATTAGTGGATAGCGAAGAATTAGGTTAGGTCGTAGTATTTGAGTTTAAGTCAATAGTAATTGGATTTTAATTTGAGAATTAGTGGATAGCGAAGAATTAGGTCGATACTTCGGGGCAGTATTTGAGTTCAAGTCAATAGTATTTTGGTTTTAATTTGAGTATTTAGGTTTTTACAATGGATGCAGTATTTGAGTTAAAATCAGTAATATTTGGGTTTTAATTTGAGAATTTAGTTTTTTGGTTGTATTATGAATAGTTATCAAAGCGGTTTTTCTCAGATGGTTGTTCGCATATTTATAAATTTCTTGGAGTGAATCGTATATTTATGAATTTCTTGAATTTCTTGGAGTGAATCGTATATTTATAAATTTCTTGAAGTGATCGTATTTATTAAACTTTTATTTTTTAAATAGGTAGTTTATAAATTCCCCATATATAAATGAGAATGCTTTACTGACAATAACAGATGTGCCATAGTGGCGAATATATTACTAATCATCATCTAATTAGGGTATTTATTTATCTAATTATATTAAGAAAATTACTAAGTAAAGTAATTATTAATCTTATGTGGCATTTAAATGTCATTCTACTCATATTTTTTCTCTCTACAAACCTCTCTTTTTATATATATATAGATTTCCAAGGTAAGAATATTCAATATTATCCCTAACCTTATGTATCACAGTTCCTCTCTATATATGAGTTTCACACTTGTGTGTCGGTATTATTTTAATTGGATAATCCAATACTCTAATGGAAATAAAACTGAAGACATTACCAATACACTCCAATATTTAATTTTTAACTACAAATCGAAGAATTTGTGTGTTGATAATTATATTTGTCAAATTAAGAATTTTTGTATTCTGAGTGATGATTTTTTGTTGAAATTTGATGAATACTTTGTATTTAAATTATTAAAATTGAGTGAATATTTTAGCTGGGCCGGCCCTGGGGCAGGGCAGCCTAGGCTCCCACCAAGGGCCCAATATATTTATGGGGCACCAGCCCAATAATAGTCCATTATATATATATATATATATATATATATATATATATATGGAAAATTTCCATATAGACCATTAGTGAAATGTTTTTTCCCAAATAATTCGTTGAAATCTCAACTTCCCATTTAATCCAAAAACTATATAAGAGTACTAAAGTACCCTTTATAATTATTTTATTTTATTTTTCGAAAATTCAGAACTACCCGTATAAAATTCAGAACTACTCATATACATTCAAAAATACTCGTGTAAATTCAGAACTACTCATGTAAATTCAAAACTACTCGTGTAAATTGACGAACTACTCATGTAAATTTAAAACTACTCGTGTAAATTGACGAACTACTCATGTAAATTCGGAACTACTCATGTAAATTCAAAACTACTCGTGTAATTGACGAACTACTCATGTAAATTCAGAACTACTCATGTAAATTCAAAACTACTCGTGTAAATTGACGAAATACTCATGTAAATTCAGAACTACTCGTGTAAATTTCAAACTATTTTTCAAAAATTCAGAACTATTCGTGAAAATCTCAAACCTACTCGAAAAGATTCAGAACTACTCGATTAAATTTCAAAACTATATCATGTAATTGATCAGTCAAGTTCCAAACTACATAGAAAATAATCATACTACATTGAGAAATTTTATACTACATTAAGGAATTTCATAAGATAAACTTTCATCAACTACAACTTTAACATTAATGGTCTACCTAACCCAAACTACATAGAATGCATTTTCAAATATAAACTACATATTCCAAACTACTTATACAAAACAATTATACGAGTAGTTTGTAATAATCCAAACTACTTATACAAAACTACTTATACAAAATAATTATATCACGAGTTGGGCGAATCTAGCGTCCCCGCCGTGCACCGAAACCACGATGCGCCAAGACACTCTCCAATTTCAGCCACCCATAACCATCGTTTTCAGCGTTTTCAGCCGGCCAAACCACCACAGACGCCATATCCGCCATTCCCGACTGCGGATATAGAAGAACCATCAAACACGAACCTTCAGTCGAACCCTAACATCACCCTGCCAACATCACAAAATCGTCAACCCCGTTTTTCAGGCCCGAAAAACTGCAACAACCATCAATTTCCCAAACTAAACCAAACTCCAAGAAGGCTACAGATACAACGACACCAATCCAGGCCACCACAGACGCCATCTCCGCCATTCCCGACTACGGATATAGAAGAACCATCAAACACGAACCTTCAGTCGAACCCTAACATCACCCTGCCAACATCACAAAATCGCCAACCCCGTTTTCCAGGCCCGAGAAACTGCAACAACCATCAATTTRCCAAACTAAACCAAACTCCAAGAAGGCAACAGACACAACGACACCAATCCAGGCCATCGGCCGAGTCGAGCTGCAGCCGGGCCTACCACCAGGACATCAAATGTGTTAGCTTCAATGTAATCTTTTGTTTGTGCCATAATAAAATATTCGAAAACAACACAAATAAGAGCAGTTACTAGAAATCTACATACCTTTTTAACTTACBTAGTGACCAGGACCCCCCATGTATGGTGGTCTAACTCCGCCACGACCCATTTGTGGCTGGACAACATAACCTCCCTGCATCCCGGGCTGATCCACATAGCCACCGACTTGACCTCCATAAGCCGCATTATTCATCATCTGGGGCATTCCCTGAGGATTCGCGCCTCCTCCGATCCCTCCAAGCAAGTTTCCAATCCCCAACCCGGCCCCCTGAGTGGCCAACAATGCCACCACAGCCTGTCCAATTGCCGCAGGCACCACCGCCGGATTATATCCTGCGGGCCGAGCGTTAGGCCCTCGTTACCTCCCGAGAAATACCTCCCCTTCTTCGCAGCATGARGGTAATTCCCCTGGTTCCCGTGGTGACGTGGCTGTTGGCTCTGCCACATCTCGGGGTCCGCGCGACGCCGTTGTGGTATTGCGACCCGACCCCACTCGCCACGTAGACGGGCCCGTCGTACGCACCCCCGCTCACCACGCCTCGGGGCGGGATCGGTGGGCCGCCGTCCCACTCACCAGAGATCGGGTCGAAGACGAGGGGCTGGGGCTGGGCCGGGAGGAAATGGTRGGCGGTGGCGGCAAGGAGGACCAGACTGCCGGAGACGGGGACGGATTGGACGGGCAGATGAGAAATCGGACGTGGTGTGTGTGCGTGAGATGGCAGGCGAGAATTCTGAGAATTCTAGGTTATATAATTTTCCCTAATTCAATGTTTTTGAGTGTTGGGGTATTTTTGACATTTTATATTATAATTTTGATTTAATGGGAAGGAATAATGTTAAAGGACTATTTGGGAATTGAGCATGATCTGAGTATATTATATGAGAATTTTCCCATATATATATATATATATATATATTGCATACTCCCTCTGTTTCACAATATAAGTCGTTTTGCTTTTTTCACACAAATTTAGGAGAAGAGAGAGAAAGAAAAAGGTAAAAAGTGAATTGAGAATTGAGATATTTGAGGATAGAGAGAAAGAAAAAGGTAAAAAGTGAATTGGTAATTGAGGAGAGAGAGTAAGATAAAAGGAAGTCGGGTAGTTTACGAAAATAAAAAATTAAATATTTACTCATTTATCTAGTTTTCTTAGTAAGTGTGCTTTTTTCTAAAACGACTTATATTGTGAAACAGATGTAGTAGTATATTACATTGCAGAAAAAAAATCAACAGCCAGCAACCTTTCATCTCCTCCTCTTCAATTCTGCTGTCGACTTTAGCTTCTTCCCATGACTCTCCTTCCAAATTCCAATGAGGTAGGCAATGTTCAAATTATTTATAATTAAATTAGTTGATTATTTATAAAAGCCCTATCTATTTCTCTAATTATTATCTCCTAATTCTTCTTATTATCTTCCTTTTGCTTGAATCAACTACATATCATCCCCTTTTCAGTTATTGTACTACAATTTCGGGCTTCAAACAGCAGTTCCCCACGAAATCATATTCAATTGTCGATGGGTCGAGGTGAATTTTGATTTAATCATCTTCAAATCATAATATAGAATAATTATTTCTAAATTATCAAATTGTTTCCTTGTTTACTTGCAGATCTGTTTCATCATTTTTTTTATTTTCATTCCCAATATGTATTAGACTCTGTATCTGTGCATTTATATATCTAATTCGCATTACCAGCCTTTAAGTGATAATTTATGTGTCTGCTTGGGATATAATTTGGATTCTTATACGAGAATAGAAGGATGTCTCAGCCCCACATCTTTCTTTATGCTAATTTGGTGTTTGAATTTTTTTGGTTCCAGGGGACTATTTTGTTTAGGGTTGGATTAATTTGAATAAGCTTATGTAACCTACAGGCATTAATTACACCTTTTTTTCTTAAGAGAATTTCGCTTGAATTTCTAAGGGAATTTCGCCAGAATTCCTTTTTTATTTTCATTCATTCGAGTTTACTCATGTTATTAATTTTGGTAGAATTTCGGTGCTGATTTAAAGCTTTATTATTATAATTACTATTATTATTGATTCGAAGATTTATTATTATTATTATTATTATTATTATTATTATTATTATTATTATTATTATTATTATTAGCAAATATTTTTTATTATTATTTAATATACTAAAATTAATATTTAATACTTTTTTTTTTCTCGAGAGGAAGAGATCCCAAATAAGAAAATTCACACTAAAATAACAAACGACCTTCTAAGAACAGTGACATGAAATTTGTCAACATTCTGGTCTCTTTTTCCCTATTACTTTTATTTTATAAATATATTGGGCCCTGGGCGAATTATGGGCATGGCTATTGAGAAAATGACGTGGTTGTATATATTCTTGATCATCTAATTACATTTATGTTGCCATAGTTAAAAACTACCAAATGTGCCTAACCACCTATAAATAATTACATTAGTAAGCAATGTTTTTAAAAATCGGACCGGTGAACGAACCGGTCCTCCTCACCGGTTCACGGTTCAACCGGTCGGACCGGTTTAACCGCCGGTCCAACCGTATTAATAAAAATATAATATTCTTAATTATATAGTATGAAATATTATGTAATGTATTAATATAATTATTAATTTAATTAGTATTTAGAAAAAGTAATTAATTTATTATATTAAACATGCTTAATTTATTTATCACTATCTTAATTATTTGTCTAGATTATTAAGAGAGATAAAAATAAAAAATAAAATTGACCGAAAATAATTTATTTATTTTCATATCGTTTGATTAGGTTCTCATGGATCCATTAATATAATTATGCCAATTTAGTTGAATCATACACAATCATTGTTGCACATAAAAACGGTTTGACCGGTTCAACCGGGTTTTTTTTCCGATTTTCAGCGGTTTTAACCGATTTTGACCGGTTCTCGTACGGTTTAACCGCTAAAAACGGTTTTATAGGTGTGATCGGACGCGGGTCAATGGCCGGTCCCGGTTGAACCGGCCGGTCCGATCCGGTTTTTAAAACAGTGTTAGTAGGTGATGTTTAACCAGACCTAAAAATCAATCCATAAATGGCGCGCAAGGTAATGACTGTGCAATAAAAAAAAAAGGAAACAAGTTAAAGTCTTATTTATTGTATATTTAATCTTGTATCTAAACCAGAAAGTTAGTAGGCATTGGTCTTTTCAATCATGCAATAATTAGTTCTCTCATTAGAGTTGATGAGAAAAGGAAAATTACGTTGACTGCATTTTTTTAACTTATTTATTACAAAACATAATTATTTATTATTCATTATTTATTTTTTATTTATTCTGATTTAAAACCAGAATGAATAAATATTCTACAATAATTACATTTTAAATAAACTGAAACAGTGCATGTATATTGGGTTAATGGTTAT
>BMAC01000424.1:181359-198258 GCA_014905375.1 Phtheirospermum japonicum | reverse complement strand
TTTTTTTTTTTGTTTATTTAGTATGTTTGTGGTGGACCGGCGCCGGTGACTATTTGATGCGGCTAAGAAATTCTTTTAGAAATGGAATCACTTGAATTTTTCAAGAGGTTGTCGTCGTGCTTTTTTCTAGTCAACCACCATTTATATCATGTATTTTTTTAAAATTATTTATATTATCGAATCATTTTGTGAAAAAAAACCATGTATTTGTTATTATTTATCAATTAGTCGTTTCTATCATTTACTATCTTATCATTTAAAAAAAAAGTACTAGAGACATTATTTATAATTTAGCACAGGGCCAGGGCCGACCCTGGGGCAGGGCAGCCTGGCTCTCGCCCAGGGCTCAATATATTTATGGGGCACCAGCCCAATAATAGTCCATTATCTCTCCTATATATTAATGCAAAATCCTCCCATCCTATGTGTCTGCTTCCCATGCTTCGTTAGCTTTAGAAAAAAATTTGGTGCTTCGGTGTCATCCGAGTCTAATATTAACCTAATTTAGTATTTTTCCTTTGTATATATTTACCTACTTTACATGGATCATTAATATAATTATGCCAATTTAGTTGAATCATACACAATATTTTGCACATAAAAAACGGTTTGACCGGTTCAACCGGGTTTTTTTGCCGATTTTCAGCGGTTTAACCGATTTTGACCGGTTCTCGTCCGGTTTAACCGCTAAAACGGTTTTATAGGTGTGATCGGACCGGGTCAATGGCCGGTTCCCGGTTGAACCGGCCGGTCCGATCCGGTTTTTAAAACAGTGTTAGTAAGTGATGTTTAACCAGACTAAAAATCAATCCATAAATGGCGCAGGTAATGACTGTGCAATAAAAAAAAAAAGGAAACAAGTTAAAGTCTTATTTATTGTATATTTAATCTTGTATCTAAACCAGAAAGTTAGTAGGCATGGTCTTTTCAATCATGCAATAATTAGTTTCCATTAGAGTTGATGAGAAAAGGAAAAATTACGTTGACTGCATTTTTTTAATTATTTATTACAAAAACATAATTATTTATTATTCATTATTTATTTTTTATTTATTCTGATTTAAAACCAGAATGAATAAATATTCTACAATAATATACATTTAAATAAACTGAAACAGTGCATGTATATTGGTTAATGGTTATATCCATGTCATGAACATCTTTTCTCATTGAGCCAAAAACTTGATTTTAAAATTTCACAGCAACATCAAGAACTAATGAAGGTGTGTAGAGAGATATATAAGACGCTTTTTATAAATAGTTCTCGAAAGAACTAAAATTTCTAATCCATTTAAATTAAGTACCAAAACTATATTTCTCTTATTCAACCTGATGAGTGTGTTTTTTAATATCTCTATTATAATATTTTACTCATCTTACTAATTGAGAATTAATTATTACCTTAACAGTATATATGTTCATTACATATTTTTATTTTATTCTTGGAATAATTATTTATTTATATTTAATTTATTTTCATATATCTGACTTATACCATAATTTTTTATTATTTGGTTTGTTGTTAATTTATATTTATAAATTTAAATGAACCAAATTCAATTAATAAAAATTACAAAATCAACCAAACAACAACCATTTTATGAAATTATTTGAAAAATAAAAGTGCACAAGAATAAACAAAAAATTAACTTAAAATCAACCAAATAAAATTTGAGGAACTGACATGCTTATAAATTCAACTATACATAAAATCGTGTAAAATAAAACGTATAACTAAATTACAGATCAACTATACATAAACCATATGAATATAAATAATTTTACAAGTCAACTATATATAAACCGGACATCAACATAACAAAAAAGATAAATAACTAGTAACAAGAAAATAAACAGATAATAAAAAAAAAGATATACAACTAGCACGATCTATGTACAATAAATAAACATAAAATAAACCAAATAATATAAAATATATTGACATCCCAAGCAGAAGATCTCGTAAAATACAAGATATGTTTATTCATCCGTATAAATTACACAAAATAATCAAACCAAACATTACAAAAATAAAATAACACAAGTAAACAACAATCTTGGTTTTAAGACTTTTCTATACCTATAACAATTAATCATGTAGAAAAAACAACACAGAATAACAGAAAATGTTTATTATTTGCACAATAAACAAAATAATTTAATAAAAGTAATAAAAATCTTAAAAATAATTCGTTGCATTGAGCCCTTGTACTTTCTTCTTCTCCACCATCAGCTTCTTCAGGTTCCCATTGTACTTCCTGGCGTTCTCCGGCGTCGCCCCAGCCTCGTCGGGGTCCCCTTTCGACGGCCAGCCCATCTCCGAGATCTAGAGGTGTACGTTTTTGTACCAGAGCTCCTCAACGGCGGAGTAGGCGGCGTCGATCTGCGCGTGGAACATGTTATCGCAGCGCAGGCCCGACGCCGAATCCATCGTCGCTGCCAAGGCCGACTCGAACAGCACGAAGTTCAGCGACACCTGCTTAGGGGTCGACTTGTAGGCGAAGTAAGGATATGCGTTGATCAGGAACGGCGAGCCAACCTTGCAGTGGAAATCGATTTGCTGGTCAGTTTCTGCGCCAGATTCCGGCGGAACGCGCCGGCGGACGGCGGGCAGTCTCCCTCCAGCACGGCCAGGTTGTAAGCGGTGGTTCTTGACCTACTAATCGAGGCTGAGGGAGATGAGGGCGGTGTGGATGCTCTCCATGGATAACAAATGATTCTTTTTTGGGGTTTGATTTAGGAAGAGGAAAGGATGATATACAGAGAAGCTTTCAATTCTGAAAATGATTGGTATATTACGCTAATTGGGGTTATGTCTGATTTTCCATTAATAAATTATTCAATTTACCTTAAATAAATGATACAATAATAGAGTAACCGTATTTCTAATTAGGGAGTTCTAATATTGGAATTAATTCTAACCAATATCGTATTAAAGGGAAAAAAGATTATAAAAATGATACAATAATTAACTATGGACAAAAGTGGAAAATAAAAATAAAAAGATTATAATTTCTGTCATTTTCTCATGGCTATTCGCACCCGTGGGACTGTTAAGCACCCCTTATATTTTTTCTATTAATGAAATAACATTAGTATATATCCATCTTCTAGAGTAGTTGAACCGGTTAATAACCGGAAGGTTAATTAATCAACGGTTAATAACTGACGGTTAAATTAACCGATTCAACACTAATCGTAACCTAATCGAGGAGAACCGGTTAAGGTTACGGTTAACCGGAAAACTGGCGGTTAACCATCGGTTTTTATTTTTATTTTTAAAAGAAAGCAATCGTTCGACTGGCAGATCGATTGCTGGGTCGACTGAATGACAGAGGCGAATTAGTTTTGCGAAGTTTCAGTCGATCAACTAAAACTCTGTCGATCGACAGAAAAACAGTCGATCGTTTAAAAAAAAATAAGTTTAAGAAAAAAAGGACTTGATATTAGGATTAACTTGACTACGTATTCTCGTAAAGGAATCAAAGTCAACGTAGTTCGATTTTTTATTTTTGAAAAAAATAAGTTAAAAAAAGGACTTGATTTTAATTCTAATATTAGAAATTAAAATTTAACTTTTAATATTAGAATTAAATTGCCTACGTATCCTCGAAAAGGAATCAAAGTCCACGTAGTTTTTATACTTACCTCACTTACCTACTTACCTATTCGTCGTTGTCGTTGCTTCCCGAAGTGGTATCGTAATAGTCGCTCTCTTCTCCTTCATCCAATTGCATTTCTTGTTCTCGTTTTTCCGGCTTTCACCCAATCGTTCATCAACATTTGATTTTCAAGATTTTTCGATGTTAAGGTAGACCGACGCTCATCTAACATATAACCTCCCGTGCTGAAGGTCTGTTCAACAGAAACTGTTGAAATAGGAACGAGAAGAACCTCCTTGGCAATCATAGAGAGTGTAGGAAAAATACTGACCACTTTCGACCAAAACTGCACAAGATCGTTAGTAATACCATCGGGCTTTTTAGGAACCGAACTCAGTTCAAAAGCCCATAAATAACTGTCTAATTCCATTGATCGACTAGCACTAGCCATTTGTCGTTTTCGCTTAGTATCCTCAATCAACCTCGTATATGGGGCTAGAGCTCGTAGAGGATCATTGGGTCTTATATTAGAAGTGGTGGGGGGAGGGGAAGAGGAAGGGGACACATTAACATTACAAGAAGATTCATTGTAATCTTTAAAAAGTTGAATTAAAGATTGTTGTGCTTGGTGAGCAACACTAAGAGGGCTAGGAATTTCAATATTTGAAACTATTAAAAAAGGTCCTAATGCATCGTAATAAATTTTAAGTAAATTTTGTAAACCCTCCATCCGATAATTCGAGTCTAAAATTTTTGCAATCTAAAAAACGTCAGGAACGTACAGAAAATATTTGACCCATTTACTCAACATACTAGCAGTACATTCACCTAATTCAGAGTTATCGAGTAAAGCAGTACTAAAAAGTATTATTTGAATACATTGATCAACAAGTAGTGAGTAGGTAGGATAATAAACACCGGATAAAGTCACAGTGGCGTCGTTAAAATATTTTAAAAGAGACATCATATTATAACAATCATCCCACGTATGCGAAAATAAAGCGAATCGATATCTTCATTATTAGAAAATGCACACAATGGATATCTATATTCATAAGTATCATTAAGCAATTTATAAGTAGAGTTCCAACGATTTGGCACATCAGCTGAAAATTATTATGGATGCAATTGATTGGCTCGACAAAATTTTTGCCTTTTTTTTTGAAGCGAATCGTGGGAACGTAGATAATATATAGCACTCCTAATCGGTTGGATTTTAGATTTAAAAAGAGTTAAACCATCTTGAACACATAAATTCAAAATATGATAAATGCATCTAACATGAAAAAATTTGCAGCCAATAGCGAGTTGACAAAAAGCTTTTAACATATCTAAACTAGCCGTATTAGCGGCGGCATTATCAAATAAAATTGAAAAAAAAATTGTTAGCTAAATGATACTCGCACAAAACAGTGGATATTTTGCGCGAAATATTCACCGCCGTATGCTAACTATCAAACTTTCTATATGCAATTAAACGTTTTTGCAAGTCCCAGAATTATCAATCCAATGGCAAGTGATTCCCATATAATTATGATTATGAAAGGAATCCGTCTAAATATCCGAACATATAGAGACACTATGAGGAAAACTATCAAATATTGAAATCAAATTCAATTTATACTCACCGGCCATTTTTTCAATATCGCGAGTCAATTTTTTTCGTGAAATCCTAGTGCTAGATGGATTAAATGCACCCCTAGTATAATCTTCATAATGACTACTATGCGCATGATTAAAAGGAAGACTCAAAACGGAAATAAATCTTAAAAAAACATTCTATGACCACTTTCGGTATATTGAAATTAACTAGAAGAACTCGTACCTTGGCCGTCGGTCCTGACGCCAGCGGTAGATGAAGATGAGAAGTTTAGTTGTGTTTGAGAGCTACCAACGCCGTGTTTTTCGGGATGCGTCTTTTCCATGTGGTATTTGAGTGACCCGTAGCGTCTATTATTTTTAGAACCGAAGGTGTAATGAGTCGATAAATAATTGCATTACGCTCGAGATTTGCCGTTGATCGTCTTTTTTGTGAAATACAATCGGAAGATGGGGAAAACAAATTCCCTTGGTTTTGATTGATGCGGTGGCATATCACCACTCCCTCCTCGTCTTCATCCAAATTGCCGGCGGCCGGCAGTTCGCATTCGATGGAGCTACCTCTTCAAAATTGGTTTGATTTTGCGAGTCGGAGTTGATTTGATTATATAGGTTCTTAACTCTCACCGTTCTCATCTCGTCGGAAATATAATCTCCGGCAACGGTCGAAGATTGTCTACGAGATCCTCGACCTCGAATTCGACGAGAAGAGGTTGGAGTGTTGGTATTAACATTACGAGAAGAGTTTGCCATAGTAATATTATAAAAGAGAATTAAGAATATTAAGAATATTATTGATATTATTTTTGGAACAAATTAGCAACTTGACTTGAAACTTGAAAATATAATATAAGAAGAAAAAGAATAATAAGTAGAGATGAATTGGTGTGGGATTTGGTGTTGGTGAGTGGGGTATTTATAAGTGTCAAAATATGTTAAAAAAAACAAAAGAAATTGAAAAACTAGCCGTTAACCAATTCGGTTAGACCGGTTAACCGCGGTTAATCGACAACGGCTAGTTTCCCATTCAAATTTCAGCCGTTGATCATCAACGGCTAGTTGATGTCAGCCGTTGATTTTCAACGGCTAATCCAGTGACAGTCGATCGACTGGTCACTGGATTAAAAAAAAAAATCATTTAACCGGCGGTTACGGTTAGCCGGTCAGGTTAACCGTAACCTAACCGCCGACCACCGGTTGATAGTTACGGTTATAACCGTGACCGCCGGTCAATGGTTAACCGTAAGCGGTTAACCGTAACCGGGGGTTAATCGGTTCAACACGTCTATCTTCTTCCTCTTCCTTTTCTCGTTCTCTTCGAGAGACACACACACTTAAATTTACCCTCGTGGTGGTTATTGTTACGAATTCGAAGAAATGGACAAGGTGACGCCCGAATCGGGAAGGAAAAAAAAAAGATAATGAATTCAGGTTAGAAAACAGGTGAAGATGATAATTCTGGAATGTGGAATTTTAGACAAGAAAACAAATGAATTGGTACTGGTTCAACGACACTAGAAAATGACTTTGGATCTCTTATACTGTATTATTTTGTGCAAAATACACGAGTACTTAATAGGATTTGATTAATCAAATACAAATAAGAGTGTGTGTTTATGTGCCTTTTTTGTAGTTATTATAAGATGAAACATGAATTTAAACCCGAAATTCAACTCTAAACACATGCAATTAATTATTTAACTAGATAAGAATTGTCAATGTTTGGACTTATTTCTCTTAAGATAGGCTAGACTCTCCACCTATAAAAATAATGCATACCCAAGAAAATGTAAAACCCTCCTATTATATGTGTTTTTTTTTCACGCTTCGTTAGGTTTGGAAAGAATTCTGGTGCGACAGTTAATATTTACCTAATTTAGTATTTTCTTTTTATTTATTTACCTAATTTAATATTTTCCTATTATTATACTCTGCCTAATTCAATATTTTCCTTTTATTACAGGTTACCTAATTTAATATTTTCTTTAACAGATTTTGACTAATTCAATATCTTAATTTTATTCTTCTAATATAAAAATATAAGTATAAGTTGAATTAATCTTTATTTATTATAAAGTTGAAATAATTTTATTAGAATCTTAAATATTTATTTAAAAAAAATAAAAATTATATAAAATTATTACAAAATAGAAACAAATATAGAAAATATAAACTTAAATTTCTTTATTAATATTAAAATATATATGAAAAATATTGTTACGCCAAAAAAAAAAAGGAAACAAAAAAGATAAAATAAATAATAAAATAAATTTTTACGCCTAGGAAAATAAATATATATTCTAAATCTCTTTATCTAATCCCAATATAATGCATTGATACACATATCATATATCTATACGAATAAATTAGTATCTTACGCATATTAAAAAAATACAAATAATAATAATAAAATAATATTACATATATTACAAGTTAGATATATGATATTTTTTTAATAGAATTATCAGTACCATATAGATTTTAATTTTTTATATCACATATTCACACGTGACACACGGGTGTTGTATGTTTTATATTTTTTCAAACTCAATTTACTACGGGTTTCTTTTGTCAAGTTTAAGATATTTTGATATATTTTACAACTAATTTTGTGACTCACGGTAAAAGAAACTTGAGATTTTTTTTATTGTGAAAACCAGTCTTACTATAATTAGAACAAACAATGTTCCGATTTGTGTGTAAGAATTATTTGTGAAAAGTAATCTTCCAGTAAATAAAACAAATTATGTTATGATTTGTATATACCATTTTCAATATTATTCTTTTAGTATTAAAAAAAAACAAAGGAAAACAAAAAAGATAAAATAAGTAATAAAATAAATCATTACGCCTGAGAAATAAATAAATATTATAAATTTATTTATCTGATACCAATATAATGCACTGATACACATATTATATAAGTATACGAACAAATTAGTGTCTTGCGCAGAAAAATAAAAAGAAATAAATAGTAATAATAAAATAATATTACATATATTACAAGTTGGATATACGACATTTTTTCAATAGAATTTTTAGTACCTTACTTTACAACTATTTTCGTGACTCACGATAAAAAAAATAAAAAAAAAATTGAAACTTCTTTATTGTAAAAACCAGTCTTATTATAATTGAAACAAATAATGTTCTAATTTGCATGTAAGAATTATTTATTGTGAAAAATAATTTTTAACTAAATAGAAAAAATAATGTTATGATTTGTATGTACCATTTTCAATATTATTCTTTTAGTATTTTTAATAAATATTACTCCCATCGTTCCACAAAGATAGTCCACTATTCCATTTTCGTCTGTTCCCCACAATGATAGTCCAGTTATCATATTTAACATATCATTAATTTTTCATTTCCACACATACCCTTAATTAATATTCTTGAAATACTAGTTTTCTACTGCTAAACTGAAAACAATGATTACAATACAAAATCTTACTATTCCAATAACAAACATAATAATTCCAACACTATTTCTATGAGTATTAATTGACAATAATAAATTCAAAAAGAGTAAAATCGGTAAACACTAACCAAATTAATGACTTAAGTATAAAAATTATCAATTTTTTAATATATGTAAAATCAACCATAAGATCATCAATGAAACGAATGGAATAGTATTTTTCAAATCCCGCATAATATGCAACGTTAAACTAGTAAGAAATAAAACAAAGAACCCATATATATTTACGTCCAAGTCTAACACAATAATATCTCCATCGTCAACAATAATAATAGAAAAAATCAAAATATAATACCAAAAAAATGATATTCTATAATAAAAAGGAAAATAACCCTATAACTAGTAGGCCCCCACACCTCCATGCACGTGGAGCCCCACCACTCGTATCCCTCTCATCCCTCGGGGTCAAAACCGGGTCCGATCCATTATAATTCGGGTTGGAACCATATAGCTCCTGAATACCCATGATATCATCGCTAGCAAGCTCCACTTTCCGGGTACCCGACGAGATAGTCGGGTACATAATCGCCTCCTCAACCGAGCTATGACCCAACCCGAGCAAATGCCCGATTTCGTGAACCGCAACCGACTCCAGATCCACCGCCGACACCCCCGGCGAGTTCAGAACGTCGCCGTCGACCAACCAGTTCTCCTCCCCGTCCATGTGCAGCCTCCCCACCGGCGGCGAGAACGCGTGGGCCAGCGTACCCAGCACGCCGTCGAACGGCTCCCCGTCGCCGTGCTCCCCGGCGTAGAACCCGATCCTAATGTCCGCCCCGTCGTATGACGTCGCCGTCTCGACGAACGTCAGCGTCGTCACCTCCGTCCACCGATCGAACGCGCGCCTGAACGCCGCCCGCACGGCGGCGGAAAGCTGGTTCGCCGGCCGGAAAGCGTAGATGAGCCGCGTCCTCCCCGGCGGCCACCGCGGCCGGTTGGGGAAGAACGAGTAGTGCGCCACCGTGTGCATCGTGCCGTAGGTGCTCGACGAATTGCCGGAACGGCGCATCGTGGAGGTGCCATTGACGATATCCGGATTGCCGCACCGCGGCCGCACGATGTGCTTCAGCGTCGGCGCGTCGAGCTCACCGGTGGCGTTGAGGTTGAAATTGAGCTGGTAATTTCTGACGGCGGCTTCGAGGTAATCGTCGAAGTCGTCGGAGAAATTACCGTAAGAATTGTTAATGTATCCGAAAAGCTGGAAATATTTCTTGAGCTTGGCTAAGCCTTGAGCCTTGACGCCTTTTTGGCAGCCGGCGAATTTGTTGAAAGCGCCCCAAATTGAAGCGTTTGGGATTAGAGACTGTGGGATTGATGTGATATTTGGGTAAAAATGAGCAGAAACTTGAGTTGGGCCATTGATGGAGAATACGAGTAACAGTAAAGTTACTGGGATTATACAAAAATGGAGCTTCATTTTGTGTTAGTTGAGAGAGATGAAATAATGGAACATAACATAATAATAATGGATGGGTCTATTCTATTTATTAAATTTCATTGGTCAAACTCTGGTCAATTCAGGTTTCTTGCAACATGGTACGAAAAAGAGGGCTGGATTTAAAATTCAACGTGTGAGAGGGGTTTGGATTGGACTATTCAGCTTTAAATACAGAGTGTGGTTAAGAAATATGAGACCGTGCTCAATTTCTGGGAACGTTCTTCAACTTATTATGACGTGGAAAATAGAAAATTTATCTAAAATTCGAGTTTGGATTTATTTCATAGTGCGATCGTTTCAAAATAAATTGTTTATTTATTTTAGAGTTTTGCAGCTTTTTTTCTCTTTTCTTTTTTGTTATGGACATTATTTGAAACATTACAATTCTTGATATTCTTCTACAATCATCACTAATTAGCTTCATAAAATTTCATTAATTATACTTTTAAGATAATCTAATAAATCAAATTAAATCCCATTAATTTCATGATATGAAATTCCATAAGATTGAACTAGATTTGATGGAGTTCATATGGAATTCATTGAATTATCTACAAACCTATGAATTCTAGCAGTTAAACATTCAATTAAATTCCATATCGATGACACCAAGTATCTTCTCTTGATCACAATTCCATGTCGAGAACGCCAAATATCTTCTCTTGATTATTTTATATTTATTTATTCATATTATTTCTCTGTACAAATAAATTGGTGAATGCTGATGAGTATAGCTGTCAACATTTTGACATCGGCAATTGAATACTGATGGGATAACCATACATGTCAGTATTTACTTACGCTTTGGCGGACAATACCTGTCAGGAAGTACTTGGCAGCACCCGTCAGCATTTGCTGACAAGTATACGGACGTCAGTAAATGCTGACAGTTAAAAGCCACCAGCATTCTCAAAATTCAGCATTTTCAGAATGTTGCGGACGGGCTGTGCGCTGTCATTATTATTATTATTATTATTATTATTGTTATTATTATTATTATTATTATTATTTTCTTTACATGTGCCACAATTCAAAATTCAAATATGTAACATAATTTGCAGGTGCCAAAAAAAATTAAAATTAAATATGAAATATAATTATTTAACATCCTAAAATGTATACGGTTTAAATCAAATATCAACAAAAATATTCTGAAAATGTTCCTTAATTTAACACTACTACTCTAGATGATCAGCTAGAGAATAGAGGGAGGCTGTCGAGCTCGCGCACTCATCGCTGCGGCGACTTCCTCTATTATCTGCTGATGGAGAACCGCCTGCATCTCGAGCCGTTCACGTGCATGCGCCTCGTGTATCATCTGGAGCTACTCCTGAGTTGCCCGCTCGTACACTTAGAGCTGCGTTTGATGTGCCCGCTCGTTTGCCTCGAGTTGAGTCTGCACATGACTCTTAAAAGCAAGCAGTTGATTTTGGAGCTCCGTGACACGACTATTTGGAGTAGAAGAGGTACCGCCTCTGCAAGTCTTCGAAGTCAGAAGACCCCCTAAGCATCCCACGCCATATCGACGATCCTTCTTCATCCGATGTCTATAGATAGACCCCATCCCTGTCAACGTCAGTAGAGTCCTGTGACGTCGCATGTCTCTCCTCTAGATGTCTCTGATACTCCTCCTTAAATATTTTGATTAATATATAATTTATTAATATATATATATATATATACTTACAGCTGTCTGCTGTCATACAGGATCAGTGAACGTGCAATCGGGTTTATGGTGCATAGTTAAGAAAAGTTCGAGTGCAGTGGGTTCTCTACCCATATCCCCACGTTGTACTTAATATTTAAATTATATTTTAACTTACCACTAATTATAAACTAATTAATTTCTTGCGAGACAAATTTACAAACACATTTAGATTTATTACGATCTGACGTGCATTACCAATCGTATTTCGAGACCCAACTCTGTGCTTCGATATTCTAGTACTAGGGTTGTCGGGCTCGCTCATCCTATTCCTGCTCGCCTGCTCAGACCGCCTCTTATTCTTTGGCTTCTCACACTCTACTAGCCACCTCCTCCAGATGTCCTCACTCACGCACGTGGGCACCCTTCCATTCGTTCTCCACTTTATCTTCCACTCGTGTAGACGGCTACGCCACGAGTGAGCCATAGATCTATTGAAATTACGCTGTACAAGCTCCCCATAATACAAATCCCAATAACAACATTTTTTCAAAATAAAACAAATTTTGAGTAATAAAAATCATTGTGTATAACAACTTGTGAAAATATTAATTAATATTATAAAGTATTTACCAAAAACTAATGCCACCACAACTGACAATGAGACTGGGAGATATGATAGTATTTCCACCCATTTTTGTTAGGGTGTACACGAGGCTCGTGGATCACTCGAACAATCGTCGTTAACTCTATAGAGTCACTGTGCAGCCTAATAGATTTATGATTAAATTAAAGTTATTTACCTCGAGGGGACGACATAGACCTCGATAGTACCGGGACGTAGTGGCATGAGGCCTTTGGATGTATTAGCAGCGGATGGGGTGGCTGGAACGGTCGAACACTACAAAAAAAAAAGCAAATTTCCGAGGGATTTTCTGAGGGAACAGAATTCCCTCGAAAATTTCCGAGGGAAAACCGAGGGAAATAAAAATCCCTCGATTTTTTCCGAGGGAATTCCGTTCCCTCGGAAAATCCCTCGGAAATCAGGGCGCCAAATGTTCCCGCCATATTTACCGAACGACAAACCGAGGGAAGACCGACGGGTGGGTTTCCGAGAGAAGTAGTCCGTCGGAGAACCGAGGGATATTTGATTCCCTCGGTTTTATTTATTATTTTTTTAAAAAAATTAATTAAAAATCCGAGGGAATAATTTTTCCCTCAGAATTATTTCGAGGGATAACGGATTCCCTCGGAATTATTCCGAGGGAAATTGTATTCCCTCGGAAATTTAATTAATTTTTTTAAAAAAATTAAAAATAATTAAAATCGTAAAAAATAGAAAAAAATAATAAAAAATAGGATTTATTTCCGGGACGCTTAGGCGCACCCCTCCCCGTCACGGTCGTGATTTTTTGGATTTTGTTTCTATTTTTTACTATTTTTTGGATTTTTTTCTATTTTGTTATTTAACAAATAGGTATGGTAATTTTATATGCTTCTCTTTACCGTCCGTACAAGCTTGGACTCTTCTCTCTCCTCACACCAATCACCTCAACGTAAGTTTGTATGCTTTCATTTTCGGTTCAATATTATTGCAACTATATAGGGTTAAATTATTATTATTAGTCATGTGAAAATCACCTCAACATAAGTTTGTATTCTTTCATTTTCGGTTCAATATTATTGCAACTATATAGGGTTAAATTATTATTATTAGTCATGTGAAAATCACAAATTGCCAAAAAAATAAAAAACAGAATAGCATAATTTTGTATATAAATAAATAAATCTTATTTTAGCCTCTTAAATTATTAAAGATCGATTTTGCTTATAATGGAATTCTAAAAAAAATCCGAAAAAATAGGAAATAATAGTAAAAAATAAAAACAAAACTCGAGAAATTACGACCGGGACGGGGAGGGGTGCGCCTCGGCGACCCGGAAATAAACCCTATTTTTTTTCTATTTTTTTCTATTTTTTTCTATTTATTTGGATTTTATTTTTATTTTTTGACATTTTCGAGGGAATTCAAAATCCCTCGGAATTCCGAGGGAATTTTAGAAAAATCGTAAAAATGAAACCGATCCTATCATCTTAGGCACGTGGGGTGGTTTTGACCCCAAATTCGATCTTAAAATACCAACGAGCATGTGCGTGCCCTCACGTGTCGTGGGGTTCGACCAACAACAAGATACGATTGATCGATGAACTCCTTTGATTAGAAACGTGAAGCGACGTAGCGTCGTGATTTTAGATATTGGAGGAGGTGTGCGTCTCGTCGTTGTGGAACCACGGGGGTCGGACGTCGATCGTTTAGTGCGCGTTTTCTATTTTTTTTTCGATTTTATATGAATAATGGGAAAAATAGAAAAAATAGTAAAAAATTAGAAACAAAACTCGAGAAATTACGACCGGGGGCGGGAGAGGGGTGCGCCTCGGCGACCGGAATAAACCCTATTCTTTTCTATTTTTTTTCTATTTTTTTTTCTATTTATTTTGAATTTTTTACTTTTTTATATTTTCGAGGGAAATCATTATCCCTCGGAATTCCGAGGGAATTTTTCAAAAATCCCTCGGAATTCCGAGGGATTTTTAATCCCTCCGGTTTTCTGAGGGATTTTGAGTCCCTCGGAAAGTCTAACCTAATTAACTCAGCGGGCTCACCCCCGCAGTCACTCTGCCGTGTTCGAAAGAAAAAAAAACAGAAAGAAGCGAGGAAAGAAAGAAAAAGAAAGAAAAAAAAAGATCCTCGCCGGGACCCGCCGTCAGCCGCCGCCCTTCAACGACCACCCTCGAACCGCCTGTCGCCAGCTATCCCCGAAGCCTCACTGCCGTTGCCCGAAGCCTCGCCGCCGTTGCCGAAGCCTCGTCGACCACAGCCCGTTGCCGAAGCCTCGTCGTCCGCAGCCCGTTGCCGAAGCCTCGCCGTCCACTGGCCCGGTCGCGCCGCCCGTCCACAGCCACCAGCCGAAGCCTCGCCGCCGTCCAGAGCAGAATGCCGCCGTCCTGGGCCGAAGAAGCGCCGCCGTCCAGAAGCAACCTAGAGCCGAAGGAGCGCCGTCGTCCGCAGCTTGTAAAAATCAGAGGTTCGTTTCAATTTTTTTATTTCTGTATTTTAATTTGTAATTATTGTGTATTATATGTTTTAATTTTCAATTAGGGTTTCAATTTAGGTTTCAAATTTGAATTAGGGTTTCAATTTAAGTTTTAATTCAAGAATTAGGGTTTTAATTTAGGAATATTCACTAAATTAGGGTTCAATTTAGGAATATTCACTATGTTAGGGGTCAATTTAGGAATAATTAATTAATTAGGGTCAATTTAGTATTAATTGAGAAATTAGGGTTCAAATTAGTAATTATTCCATAATTAGAGGTCAAATTAGTAATTAATACATAATTAGGGATCAAATTAGTAATAATCAATTCATTAGGGTTCAATTTAGCAATAATTACTCAATTAGGGCCAATTTAGTAATTATTCCATAATTAGGGGTCAATTAGGAATTAATTATGAAATTAGAGTTTCGTTTAGGTTTAATTATATAATTATTCTTCAATTAGGATTTAATTTAGGTTTAATTTGAAATTAGGGTTTTATTTAGGAACAATCAATTAATTAGAGTCCAATATAGTAATAATTACACAATTAGGGGCCAATTTAGGAATAATTAAGCTTGTGTAGATTTTGGAGTACACTTGTCTATAAAGAGTGCACACAGCACCCGTTAATATTGTGCCAAATGGAGTTGATCTTCCCTCCAAGTTTTTTTGACTCGATGGAGCATCTGCCCGTTTATCTTGCGTATGAAGCGAGATTTGCTGGCCCAGTCCAGTATAGATGGATGTACCCGTTCGAGAGATATCTTCGCAAACTAAAGAACAGCGTGAAAAATAAGGCGAGTGTCGAAGGGTCGATAGCAAACGCATATCTGGTCGACGAGGCTTCAAATTTTAGTTCGTACTATTTCGAGGATCATGTTTCAACTAAAAGAACAAATATGCCTAGAAATGACGACTTTCGCAATTGTGTCGATGACGGTGATGAAATTCCCTCGGTGTTTAAAAAATGTGGAGAGACGTTTGGTGCAAAGGGAAAAAAGATTTTTAAGCGAAAAAGAATACAACGCCGCAAGGATCTAATATATTGGGTATGAATACTCATTCCAATTTATAATGTCAATTTATACATATATATATATATATAGATGTACTAATACTTTTTCTCTGAATTGTGTAACGTTATATGTAGTATTTACACGAAGAGCATTCAACGTATCCACCCAAACATTAATGAAGATCGGATCAATGAAAAATTGGAAAATGAATTTGCCAATTGGTTCAAACATTATGTAAGACGTTCGATACCGAGATGCATATCATATAATTATGGTATCTATTTATATACTATATTTCCAAAATTAAAAATAATTTGTCAATGTCATAGGCTAGAGATCGTTTGAACAATGTGATCGACGAGAACATTAGGAGTCTAGCTGAGGGTCCATCAAGATGTGTGAAAACGTATACCGGATGTAAGATTAATGGTTATAGGTTTCACACATTGGAGCACGGATCTAACAAAGCAACATCGAGCAGTGGAGTATGTATTAAAGGGTCAACTATTGGGGCCACCGAATATGATTATTACGGTCGTCTCACCGAAATTGTGCAGCTCGAATACACCGCCGAATGAAGAAAAACACACTATTGTTTCAATTGCGAATGGTTCGATCCAACAAGTGCAGGCACAAAATTGCATTCAAATTATAAGTTTGTCGATATCAACCATAAGCGTAGGTTCAACCGATATGAACCTTTTTGTACTTGCTTTCCCAAGCTGCACAAGTATACTACTGTGGGCAACGTGCAAAATCAAGCCAAGATCAAATGTTGAGTTTATCGAACCTCTACCAAAAGAATCATTTCAAGAGGAAGCTATGGATACACGAAGTCCGATTCAACTGGACGATGTGGATTTCCAGTTGCAACGACCTCAATGATAATTGGCATGGAGGAACTTAGTAATAACGAGACAAATGATAATACAGAAGAAGAGTTTGCTTTACCGATCAAGATACAGATCAAGATACGGATGAAAGAACGAGTTTTTGATGATACATTTAATAGCG
>BMAC01000424.1:154131-171595 GCA_014905375.1 Phtheirospermum japonicum | reverse complement strand
GGCAGGGTGAGTTTCTTTGTCTATCCTGTCATGGACTTCTTGTTGAATGGTGGAATTGTGTATTGGTGGTGGTATCGATTGAGTATTTGTATGTTTTATTAGTTGGTAGAATTGTAGTTGAAGTTGAAACTTTGTGGCTTATAGAAACCAAACCTTGTAATTTTTTATAATTATTAGAAGTCACGGATGCTTATTTTTGTAGCAAATTTTGAGCTTTGTATTTGGATCTAATAATGATTGCTAATGTTATTAATTTATTTACTTATTTTGCTTATCTTCTTCACTTATTTTTTATGCGTTATTTCAAGTATGTTATTAAATTAATAAAACAATTAAATTTAAAATGGTTTCTAAGACATCAATTCAAAAAATCGATGTTAAATATTTGTGAGATTGTCTCAAACATCATTTTTAAACTGATCTCTATAATAGAAAAGACAAGTCTATTATAGAGGCGACATCGGTTTTAAACTGTTATCAAAAGTTCCACTTTTAAACAACACTAGCTTTATCAATATTTTGTGTTAATTCACATCGAATTTGAACTGATGTCTGTTGTATGAAAGACATCGGTTTCCAACCAATGTCTATTGAAGAAAAGACACCGGTTTTGAACCGCTGTTAAAATTACACCCTTTTAACACCAGACGTTTTAACATCAGTTTTTTAATCGATAGACACCGATTTAAAATTGATGTCTATTTGCTTTTTTGTAGTAGTGTGTGCAAAGCTTAGAATAAAATCTTCACCCTTTAGATACTACCTTTATCCTAAATTTTGAAATTTTGAGCGCGGTCCAATGATTAGAAACTCGAGAAACGATTTTGTGAATTTTATGCGCAGCAAGATTTTCTAAAGACGGAAGTTTTCTCTATTGACTTATGGAGATTTTGATTCATTTTGTATGACTCTTAATTGGTTAGATGATTGTTCTGATAACACAATAAAGGAAAAACAGAAAATAAACACAAAGAAGAGACTATGGAATTAGGATTTCCTATTTCATCAAAACAAAAAAAAATCCTAAATATATGATGTCGATACATGTTTTCATAATATATAAGAATAATAAATACCTAAATTATTTTCTATTAATTATTTGTTGGTAAATACACACTAATTATGTTATTCCTTCAACAACAATGAGTTTTCTTCCAAATTTAAAGTGAATAATATTTTTTTCTTTTGATAAATTATTTCTCCAACATATCCATATTAATAATATTGTCTATAAGGTAGTTTTTTAAAAATTAAAGAGAACATTTTTGTTATTTTATATTTAATATTTACTTTCTAAACTCAAATTAGTTATTAATTTATTGCAGAAGTCACCTAGAATTTTCAGACCTGAACATTAGGCATATAGACGTATTTAGATGCATAGAGAAGAAAGTTAGGCAATAATAGTAATTTAAAGTATATATATATATATTTTTGATTTGTTTGAATAATCTGACATTCATTTCTCCAAAACCAAATCTCTCCAACCGTAGAAAATCGATGAAGACCCATCCATTTGGTTAATACATTTGATTTGATCCTCATATTGTTCAAACTTGAATCAATTTACATTCACATCTGCTAATTTTAATTATTTTGAATGATGTCATTCATGACGCACACCTGCCCTCTATTCTGTATTATTAAAGGATGTTCAATTTGACCGGAAGAGTTCAACAATAAAGGAATCTGATAAAAAGTTGGTAAATTCTTTTCTTTGCTTCCATTTGACAAAATGGACACGGTATGTGACGTCTCCTCCCTCTCAAGTTGTTCTTTTAAAATAATAATAATAAAAAAATGTTACAAAAATGATACTAATGCTTTACTCCTTCTAGAAACTCAGTCACCAGCGCCGCCCATCACCACCAGCATCATATAAAAAAGCCTCAAATCCCCTTTCATTTCCTCTTACCAAAATTAAACATCTCTTTTTCCCTCTCTAGAAATATCTGTTTGGTTAATCGCACATATAATATATATAATATAATATAATATAATATAATATGGCATCAAAAATCTCAACATCATACGAGACCTCATGGGCCGATCAATGGGATCCTCAGCCCCACTACAGCAGCTTCCCCGACCATTCCAATCATTCCTCGTCTAATTCCAAATATTCCGGCAAGCTCGACAAGACAAAGGCGGCGGCGGCCACCAGCGCCAAGAAGGTCAAGGCCGGAGCCACCGCCGGGATCCACTGGATTAAGCAAAAATACCAAAAGGCTACACAGAAGCACTGATAATTAATCCTGTTTCTTTTCTTTATATTTTACTTATTTAATTTATTGAGATATATGTCGTTTGATGAAATTCATTGTGTTTTCATTTATTGTAAGTTTGGGTGAGAAGTTAGAACCATTGTTTGATTATTTTGTACATGTGATGATTCCAACTACTAGTATGTTAACTTAATCATGATGTGTATATATTTTTCAACATTTTTTTCCCTATCTTGTTCTTCTTCATATTTATTTATTTTGAGTTTACAAACGTGCAGTTCTTTACAAACATGTGTCAGGAAAATTGTGAAGAAAATTAATTTTTTTGGACCTTCTTATCTAATTTGGTGGTTAGATAAATGATAAAATTAAAACTAATTTGAGTGTATTAAAATTGGTTGTATTTTGTAATTAAAATTAATTACAAATGAGAAATTCAAGCTAATAACTCCTACACTAATGGTGGTCCAATGGTTTTGTTGTTACACTCAATTCAATTGTCTTGAATTGTGTAACTTCCATGGTATCATTATGTGATTTTAATGTGCAAGTTTGAAAGTTCATATACTTGGCTATATAAGGAGTCAAAACAACAATCACAAAGAAGAGGAACAACCCATATTCCACATATTTAAATAAGAAATAAACAGCTGCATATTGATCAAAGTTCCTCCAGTTCGTCGGAGCCGAAAGGTAATTCGATTTACTCGTCTTATCCTTGGAAACACACGTCCGTAATAGTGGACGAATCTGTTTTAAGGAAAACGTGTTGAGCACGTGATATTTACCCATCTTATCTTGGAAAACACAGAAACCGTGTTGAACACGTGATTCGGGTTTATTCGGGCTTATATATGCGGTTCAATTTCATATTTTACTTTGTAAAAAGGATATTTCATTTTTTACTTTGTAAAAAGGATCGACGGATTTGTATTAGAAGATATTTCAATTCGATTTATAATAATATTATTTTATGAAAAGCTTCTCTACAATCTTAAAACAGATTTGACATCTTCGAATACAACTTAAGAGATCAATACTTGATATGTTGCACGAAGATTTTGTTGTACACTGTAGGGATCAATAAGGTCAATTGTACAACAAATTGCATTAAAACGAAACCGCTCGAAAATTCCCCACGGTTTTACTAACAAATCTCTTGAAAAATGCTTTGAGATTCCAGTTGTGTTTTGAAAACGATTATTTACATAGATAAACTGTCCAATTATGCAAAATGTTATCAAAAGGATACAAAATTATCGAACAATTTCAAAAAAAAAAAAAAATTATCGATAATCCATACCATCAGATCAACGCTCACAGAGAAAGGATTGGTGGTTAATGGTGACGGACTTGGTCGTGCGCGACAGTCCATTTACGCTGGAGGCAGCCATGGTGGCTGGCTTTTCTGACCGTATTGCTGCCGACGATGGCTGCAGCCTATTGGGGCAGCGTTTGATCTCGTTTGTGACGGGATGAAGCCGCTGAGGTTATTGATGTTTAGCGGCGATTTCCAGCCACTTGTGTCGGGGCGAGAAGACGGTTGACGCCGATGTGACTAGTTTGCTGACCGCCAGTAGAGCTGGCGAAGGATCTGTGACCAGACTATTAAAAATGATCTAACGGTTAAAAATTAAATTGATCTAACAGTTAAAAATGCATGAGTATGGTAAAGTGGGGGGCACTGTAGAACTTGCCAATAATAATACAAGGGAAATTTCTTTTTGCCTCTCGGACTATTTCGATTTTTACAGTTTACCATACGAACTTTTTTTTTCGACAAACCACAATCTGAACTATGAGCGAATTGCATTTTTTCCCCTACACCACATTTTTTTTGGTTTTGTGATAAAAAAACGGATGACGTGGCGCAATCGGGTTGTGCCATATCATCCGGTTTTGATTACAAAACCACAAAAAAAGTAGTGTAGGGGTTAAAATGCAATTCGAGCATAGTTCAGATGACGGTTTATTGAAAAAAAAAATTCATATTGTAAACTGTAAAAATCAAAATAGTTTGAGGGCAAAAAATAATTACCCCATAATACAATTAGTAGAAGCGGTGCGCGGACGGTCCGGACGGTTTGAAACTTTTATGCCCATCTCTTCTCGTAAGTCGTAATTTAGAATAAAAACTAAAGTGTTAATTTATTGCACTTTAATATGTATTATACAGTTAGTAATAATACTCACAAAATAAAACCCTAATTCCCAAATTTGTCTTCTTGCCTGTACTATTGTCGTGTGTGCGAAACGTTCAAATTTTGATTCACACCAACTGAAATTAAGGAAACATACTACTCCCTCCGTTCCAAAATGATAGTCTTGCGGTTGATTTCACACAGATTAAGAAATGAGTAGTTTATATAGTTAAGTCATTTATTTAGTTGGTGTTTTCCAATTATACCCTTCTTGAATTTATTAATGTCAATTAATACTTATAAAAATCTGTGCTGGAATTAGTATATTTGTTATTGGAATAGTAAGATTTTATACTGTAATCATCAATTCTCAATTTACCATGTAGAAAACTAGTATTTCAAGAACATTAATTAAGAATATGTGTGGAAATAAATATTTAATGATATGTTAAATATAGTAACTGGACTATTTTTTTGGGATGAACGAAAATAAAATAGTAGACTATTTTTGTGGGACGGAGGACGTATAATTATGTACAAATTATCAGCTGGAAAACCTAAATGATGATATAGATTCATAGCATAATACTAGTAATTACTTGGAAATTATGTTTAAAAAGAATAATATCAAGAGAGTAAAAATAAGTATAGATGTCAACTGGACCAATTTCAATTACATTTTCAACAAAGCCTATTTAAATCGGCCCAACCCAAGCCTACTGAGATGGGCTTTTTTTTTCATAATGTGGAGAGAGAGAGAGCCCAACTGCTTGAATTTTCCAAACCCATCATCCCCAAATAGATTAAGAACCCTTTTTTTTTTTTTTTTTCCGTTTATTATAAGTTGCTGGGCGCTAACTTATAAGGACGGCTTTAATTAGTCGAGTTCAATGGTGTTTAGATTATATCGCTAATTCAGGTACCGTTTAGGAGAGAATTTAGTTTTTAAATTATATAATCAAATATAAATATTTCACATTTATGTGCTTTAATCCACGTAAACGACTGCTCGTTGACAAAGGAACTATTTACATTTGGAACGTGCCTGCAACGTGAATAACCAATTAAATGTCTTTGGGGTTGCAGCTGTGTTAAAATCTCCGAGTTTGCTTAAATCATGATGCATCTTAAGTAAATAGTTCACACATTTATTTGGTATGAATTAGCTTGAAAGAATTGTAAACTGAATCACTGATTGTTCATGAATAAAAAACAGAATCTATTTTGGATAGAGTGTAATTAAATAGTTGCAGAATAAAATAACAAAACAATTTTTTTTTTTAAATTCTTATCTTTTTCGTGTCGTGGAAATATCTTTACTAGAAAAGTGTATCGACGATTATACATGAAAATATAAATAAATAAAGATTACGAAAAACTTACATCTAGTAAGGTTGTTCTAAATTACCACTACTGTTCTAAAAGTTAAGAATCAAAACCAAAACACTTCTATCTAATAAGATTATTATAAATCACCACTACTCGTCCAAAAGTTAAGAATCAAAATCGAAAAACTCTCTACTAGTAAGATTGTTCAAAATCATCACTACTTTTCCAAAAATTAAGAATCAAAATCTTTCCAAAAGTTAAGAATCAAAATCTCTAGGATTTGATCTTAATAAAAACGCAAAGTGTGGAGATAGTACTCATATATATATAAACATTCTTGCTTGTAAAGAGTTCTACAAAAAAATAAAAAAATATTTAGATATATTGCAAGTAAATCACTTTAAATAATGAGAAAAGATGAAATCTTAAACTCCTAATAATCATTGCAACATACTAAATTTTATATTAGGAGAAAAATAATTACAATCTAAACTAATTCTAATAATATATATATAAAACTTTCTTAAGCAATTAATAACTAATATATTTGACGAGAAAGTCAAAATAGTATCTAAAAAAAATATGACTCCAAAAAACTTATTAATCATACATATCAAACAACGTATAGAATAATTATCTAGATACAATTAACTTACTTCTCTCGTATGTATTGAACAATATATTAGACTTCTAATTCTTTTAAAATGTACTAAAATACTCATACGCATTAAACAACATATAAAACTTCTATTTTTTTTTTAAACTTAAACATATTATTCCCTTCACACATAATTAAATGGAATTAAAGCTCTATACATTAAGCATGTTTATCATTGATTTAAAATTATCCGATCTCCGTGTTTAGAGATATTCTCCCTATTAGGGATGGCAATATGACCCGACCCGACTTGGGACATTTTGGGGCAGATGTTCCTACCCAGTTAAGGAAGCGGAGCGGGTCCGGGTATTGTTATTGCCCTACCCCGACCCGTCCCGTTCTTTTATGTGTGTGTGTGTGTGTGTGTATATATATATATATAGGATTAGATTCAAATGAGAACCATGTCCCTATATGTGAACCTATGGTCAATTATGGGCCTTAGATCTAATTAAATGGATGAATCAGATTTTTTGTGTATTTCCTTATTTGATTAAAAGTATTAGGATTGTATAATAAAATCATTGCTGGTGTATATAACTAAAATATCAATAAAGTACTGTGATTTTATAATAAAAGTAGTGTTGGTATATAATAAAAGCACTAGTTCGCAGGTTCACATATAATGACATGGTTACAATTTGAACACACCCCTATATATATATATATAAAATATTTTATATGAAAATACATATTGATAGCAATTGGTAATTAACCTAATTTCAATCTAACCGCAGCCGCAACCATAAGCTTTCTTTCTATCCTTAATTCCGTATCCCTCTCCATTTCACCTCCCCCTCTACCACTCTGCCACAGCCTCCGCCATTCCACATCTGTCACCACCAGCTCGTTTACACGGCTCCTCTGGATAAAATCCAGATTCCCGAATTCCTCATTCTCAATTTCATCATCCCGTTCGTATTTTTAATTTTTGATCCCTAAGTTTAGCCCTCCGCCTCCACCATTCCATCATCAGTGCTCTTCCACGGTTCCGTCATTTTGCCAAAGTCCAGACCGCCACCACTACTCCGATTATACGACAAAAAATATTGTAAGTCTCAAAACTTTTTTATATCTCATTTATTTAGCAATTTCAATCTGAAACAGGCTGATTATGAAGGACTGATTAATGTTGCACTAGCATTGTGGATTCGGAATTTGAACAATGTGTTGAAATTTCTCTAGTAAAATGCGATTCGCGCACAAGAAAAATGCGTAGTAGTTGAAAAGAAATACTAATTTTTGCTTCTTTTTCCCTGATTATAATTGTTCATACATATGTTTTTTTTTATTTTTTATGGGAATAAAGCTTAAGATAGTGGATGATTAGTGGGACTTGGGAGGTTTTTTCTTAGTTCTTTTGCAATTGAACACATTTGGTTTAATGATATCCAAGTATGTTTTAAACTGAAGTGCTTTTTAGACTATTTTGTGTCGTGTTATTATTGGATTTGGTTTTATTTATTCAGTCGTATTTTTTTATTTATGGCAATTGACGAACATGTTACATTAGTTTGAAGGTTCATGTTGGAATTTGAATAAAAATGAGAAAAAAAACAATGGGGCGGGGCGGACCTGCCCCGAGCAGGGCAGGGCGCGGGGCGGCTTTGACGGCCCGTTGCGGGGCACGGGCCAGGTCGGGGCGTTGGGGCAAGATCACGGGCCAGATCCGTGTCCTCTAGTACTCGATCCGACCTGGCCCATTGCCATCCCTACTTCATTTTGATCAAATACGTAATTTCTTTTTCTTTTTTAAATCGCTCCACCCTATTTGTTTAAAGTTGATCTCCCTTGATCGTTTTTTTTTTCTTTTTTATTTATTCCTTATTCAAGTTCTATTTGGCCTGTTTGGATTAGTATACATTGAGATTTTGAATTATGATAATTATAATTGTGAATATATAAAATTTTGAATACCAAAATTATAATTAGTATAATTCAAAATTGTAATAAATACTAGTTCAACCACGTCCAATAAATATTAAAAAATATTATTTGGATTAGTATATTGAGATTTTGAATTATGATAATTATAATCGTGAATATATAAAATTCCGAATACTAAAATTATAATTAACAGAATCAAAATTGTAATAAATACTAGTTCAAACATGTCCAATAAATAGTAAAAAATATTATTTTTTATAAGATTGCAATCCTTTAGATGTATAATGTTTGACTAAAGAGTGGATAAGGATTCACAATCCTTTAGATTTAAGTCTTGAACGGAAAGTGGATGATAATATATTATTATATTATATTTTTTTATTAAATCATTATGTGTGAAAAGTGAACAGTATTATACTATAATATCATATTTTTTCTGGTATTTAATTATATGTGTTTGTATAATACATTAGATTCAAAAAATTATTTATGAGTTTTTTTATAGAGTTTTATAACAAAAATGTATTCAGTATACGAAATATTTTGAGTTTTAAGACAAACATGCCTTAAGCATTTAAGTATTAGGTGATGCTCGGTTGTGTGGTTTTGAAGAGTTGATAGCTTATTCACCCACAAATCAGCTCCTTTATACTGCTTGGTAAAGATTTCTAATCAGTTTCTAATAGTTGATTATGCCTAAAAGGCACCATTTCGCGAAAAGTTACAATTTTTAATTTTTTCTAATCAGTTGAGAGATAATTGAAGAATTTTTTTAAATCATTTTTCTTTATAAAATATACTAGTTTAAGACCGCATATTATGCGGACTATGAAAAATGAAAATAGAATTTCTTTAAAACCCGTATCCGCCCTATATTACAAATTCAATGTACACTTGATTTATATACTTACAGGTGGTTTCATGTGAGAACATTTAAGTGTATGTGTCTGTAGACATTTATATTTATTTTTCTTATTATTATTCTCTCTTATCCCTTCATTTGTCTTCTGTCCTCCAACACCACCACCTTTTTCTTTTCATTTATTTTTCTTCTTCTTATTCTTATTCTCTCTATTATCCTTTTTCTTTCACCAATCCCTCTCTGTTTCGAGTGAGATTTTCTCACAAATTGAGTTTTTTGTTTTTTACGGATCTCTTTTGAATTTGTTTTACTATTTCTTCAATAAACTCTCTCTGTTCCGGTCAGATTTTTCTCATAAATTGAGTGTATATCTCTATCTCTTTTGATTATTTTTTTCTAATTCTTCAATATATGTATCCACTCTGGATATCCAATTTTTTTTATCTCTTTGTTCGATCTCTTTTGAATTTTTTATTTTTACTAATTCTTCAATATATGTATCCACTCTGGATAACCAATTTTCTTTATTTATGTAATTTTTTTCACACAAATATTTTTATTTATATCACATAATTCACCATTATTTGCGTTACATTAATTTCTTCAAATCATTTTTTTTATATCACATAATTGACCGTATTTCCACGTGTTTGAGTAATCTTTTCAAAGTTTTTGATTTATATCATTTTCCATATAAATAGAAAAGAGTTTTTATTATATAATGTAATTGACGTTGTTTCCGAAAACCATGCAGCTTAACAAGGTTTTTATTAATTCTTTGATACCATTTTTTTTTTTTTCAATTTATATGATTTGATCTAGATATTGATCAATTTGTTACCTTTGTTTTTCAATTTATATTAGATGATACTGATCAATTAGGCTACTTTTTTCTAGATATTCTTACAAAATTTTAACATTTTATTATATACTATTATATAATTATATATTATTTGTTGTTTTTTATTGGGTTTTATGAATTGTAATTATGTTTGATACTTGTTGGACCTTTATACTTTAGTTGTTGAGATTATATATTAGTTATATTTTCAAAAAAAAAATTATTTTTATATTAAATATAACTCACGAGAAATATATAATTATTTTTAATATTAAAATAACGTATTCAAATAGTATACGCAATACACAACAATATTTATGCTACGCGATGTTGGGATCAAAACGCGACGCGTTCCGTGATACGTAATACTGATTTTTACCTATACTAATCTTTTTTTTTATCCTTATCATTATATAAACTTCTCATTCTTAAATGTCCCCAACAAGAGATTTGACATATGAACTTTGATTTTTATTTCTTATTATAATTATTAATCCATGATTGATTCATGTGTATGATTGAATTGAGATGTCAAGTGGAGAATCCATGACCGATTCATGTGTATGATTGAATTGAAATGTCAATTGGAGTTTTATAAGCTAGTTGTGGTGATTTTTGAACCTTTCACAAAGACAAATGGTACTCTTCCTCAATATGTGTATTTTTTTCTTTTTATGTCATGAATTACAAATGAAATAAACTTTCGATTTTTTTTGTTGAAATTATATTTTTCACTCTTCCTCTGTGCATGTGATTTTTTTCTTTGACGAGATTTTCTAAAATTTTGAAAATGCACGATTGTTCCGTGTAATTTAGGGTTTATTCCATAAATCTCAAATAAATGTTCAGATGAAATTGACCTTTATTTTTAGAATTCATATTTATATCACATAATTGACCATATTTAAACTCTTATTACATACTGATTTCTTGTTTCACATATTAGCTAACGAATTTTGACGATGGAGCATATATTTATTTGATTTGTTGATATTATTTACAAGATGAAAATGCATGGTACATTTGAGATTTTTGGTATGATACATTTGGGATTTTCGGGATTATTTCAATGTGTCTCAAATTGTATTCTAATATGATATTACACATTTGGAGATTTTCAACTTATTTGAATATGTGTAATTTTCTTTATTATTTACAAAATGTAATTTTATTTTGAATAAATTTTGTTGTATATTTTATCAAATCTAACATACACTCATCGTTATTTTTTATTAAAATCTTTCAAATAATATAGTTTTAGAAAAAGTCTATACTCTCATCTATTTGTTTTTGTTTTTCACAATGAAATATTTATCTTTTTACAATATTATTTGGTGTAGTATTAATACGATATTTTATTATATTAACATTATACAACAGATAAATACCCCATCCAGTCGTCTGTGTCACCAATTTTTAGAAATGGTCAGTTTTATATTTCAATATCAAAAGTAAAAATAAAAAAATGATTGAACACTTAATTGTGAGGAAGCCAATAAATATGTAAATAGAGTTAATAATGTATTTTATAAAGAAACTTCGCAATGTGTAATTTACATAATATATTTTTAATTATTATTATTTATTTATTCTTAAAATTTATATATTTATAATACACTTAATATTATAATGTGCGCGTTTATATATACATATTATATATATATACCCGTGTATTCACACGGGTATTACGCTAGTATTATACTAATACATTGTACAATAGAATTGTAGCCTTTCACGTTATTATTATTAATTTTTCCAATCGTTCACTTTTATCTTATCGGTACAATTTTTATTTATTAAGGGGATGCTTGGTTGGTGGATTTTGGGAGTGGGAATGGGAAATGGTATCAAAGTGGTGCTTGATAACTAAACCACTATGAGTTTGATTGCCCAATTTTTGGTGTTGAGTCATACCCCCACAAACATGGGTTATCAAACTAATTAACTTGCACAATCAAACTCATTCCCATTCCCAACAAATTCACTAAGCATCTCCTTATTCTCATATTCTTCTCCTTACCCATCTTCCCACTCTCCCTCTCCGCCTTATCCTCATTTTATTGTACTTAAGATCACATCCAGTATTTTTTTTTTTTTTTTTTTTTTTACTTTAGTAATGTGTTTAAGTGATTATGTAATTGATGGTGTCTATATAACTAGAATTCTTCATATACTAATTGTATGATATCATTTTTTTCCATTTATATTATTTGATCTATGCGATAGATAATGCTGATCAATTTGATTACTGGTTTTCTAAAGATTCTTACAAAACTTTAACGCTTTATTATATACTATATTATTCGTTGTTTTCAATTGTGTTTTATGAATTGTAATTTTTGTTCGGTACTTGTTCGACCTTATTCTTTATTTTTATTTGTTGATATTATATATTAAGTTATATTTTGAGAAAAAATAATTATTTTATATCAAATATAACTCACAAAAAATATATAATTATTTTATATAAAAAAATAACCAGTGTGTTTAAGTAAGTTTTTTACACCAATTTTGTTATTTATATTATGTAAAAATCACTTAAACACACTATTAATAAAATCTAAAATTTTTTTATTCACGAGAACTCTAGATCGATTTTTCTAACATCGTAAGATACAACTCTCCCCTCTCCATTAATAAAAGTTAAAAAATTTTCTTATTCGCAAGAAAACTCTGGATTCATTTACCACTCTTCCCTCTGCTCTACGATAAGATAGCATCTATTGTTTTATCGCGAAAAAGAAAATTCTAATGTGTTGTAATTTTCTTGACACCAATCTTTTTTTATATTATGTAATTTTCCGATGTTTTGATCGGAGTTTTCATATAAATAAAAATCTACTTTTGTTTTCCATATAAATAGAAACTATCCAAGTTTAATGGTTTTTACTAATTCTTTGACACCGTTTTTTTTTTTCATTTATATTATTTGATCTACAAGATAGACGTTGTTGATTAATTTGAGGATATTCTTACAAAAGTTTAAAATTTTATTATACACTGTCATAAAGTTTTATTTATTCGTTCTTTTCCATTGTTTTCTATTTTATTATATACTATTTTATACCCATTGTTTTATAATAAAATGTTCATCATAAATAAATATCATTATGGGTAAAACTATATATTTAACCTTCTCACAAATAATAAATTCTCCATATAGATTTTAATTTGATATTCAATCAATTCTTGACCAATAATATATTCTCACTTGGAGTGATATACCTTGTTTTCCCGCTTTAACTAGGAATAAAGAGACATGGCATCTATTGAACCTGGAGACTGAACTAGGTATGATGAACTTCCCCTACCGCGACTACAACTACAACGACTGCGGATATTGGATAAACTGCGGCTACTGCCGAATAAACTCTCGTACCTTATTGTGAGAGTTCCGATGATTTGGCTGAGATTTAGTTAGAACCTTGTCTCCCTTTCGTTATCTTCCGCTCTCCTTGTCGGATATTCAGTTAATTATGGACACGCATAACATAACTAAGTAAATTTTCTATTGAAGCTTGGGAAGACTATAATATATTGGATGAACATTAGTTTATTTGGTACTTTGAACTCAAAATCTGCTTAATCCGTTTCTTGATATAATTTTTTATTGATGCATTTTTCTATCGAGGATGTCCGACAATAATTATTCTTATTTCTCATAACGACTACGACGGTACTTGATTGTTGTTGTTTTCTCGAAGTAATTTGTTTTGTCTCGCTTATGCATTTTTCTAAAGTATGTAGTGAAACTTAATGGTATCACTACTGCAGAACAGTGATTTAACGGCGGTTTTTAGAGTCTTTTAACGGCGGTTTTTGAACCGCCTTTATATCGACCGCCGTTAAATTTTACGGCGGTTTTTAAAAACAGCCGTAAAAAATCATGAATTAACGGCGGTTTTTTAAGGGATTTTACGGCGGTTTTTGAACCGCCGTAGTTTAAATACTTTCGACGGCGGTTTTTGAAACGCCGTCGAAATTATCACTTTTAACGGCGGTTTTTGAAAAATACCTTTTAGAAAGTCTGTTTTCCAGAACTGACATTTTACGGCGGTTCTTGAAAAGACCTTATAGAAAGTATTAAGAAAATTTAAAAAAAAATGAAAGCAGGTACACCAACTTTTTGAGATTCATTATTTTTATATCACTTTTCTAAATGTTCATCACTCTACAATTAAATAATTCAAATTACAACCAACATAAGAAGTTATCACTTAAAATCTATCTTTTGATGAATTTTAGTACATAATAGGAGCGATAATGTCAAGTTGGGCGCCAAGCTTCTCCTCGGCAACCTTCTCATCTTTAACTCTCATTTTCGTCAACCTCCCTGCGGGCCCGACGGTCGAGAGGCAGCCTGCAAATACCATAATCCATACTTAGTTCTATTAACAGAAATGATCAACTTTTTCAGTTCTAATTGATCAACTTTTATTTGATAATAATGCAAAATTATATATGAAAAAAAAAGAGAGCTAATTTTAAGATGTAGGTCACATAGATCCTGCCGATTGGGTTCTTATTTATTTATTTATTTATTTGTAGACATTTAATAACATCAACATACAAATGTATGCAAGTTTCTTTTTCCCCCTTAAAAAATTGTTACAATGTGCATACAATCACTCATTATTTCAAGATTTTATAAGCATCTTGAGAGTAAAAATAGAAAATTCACTATACCAACTGAAGCAATGAAATGGCTAACACTAAGTTTGAATTTTAAAACAGCTAACAACCTTTATCTAACCCAAGTAAGGAAGACGATAAAAAACAAAATAAATAAATATATTTACCCCAATCTATCTATCTCTCTTCCAGGCGACAAAGAACAGATTCCGCAAAGCTTTGTTGTCTACAGATGTAAATAGAGAGATTAGATGGGTTATCTGTGTTTCCAATTAATTATTATGGGTATGAAAAATCCACTCTGATTGAAAATATGAAGTTCTGGGTAAGATCTCATTAGATTTGTTTATTATTATTTATTTCTTTTGGCAGGTCTACGAGTAAAAAGTCTACTAATTTAGAAGACCAACACATGGAAACCCGTGAGCTAGGTACTTGAAGTGACCCCATTTAAATTAATTTGCCTAAATTTCCCAAAACAAATCCAAAAAACTTTAAATAAAAAACTTTGGGACCGCCTTCTATTTTGTTTAAAGTTAAAAACCACTACAAAACCCTAAAGTACACACAGAAGAGAAGCATTTTACAACTTTTCAAGTTCTTTTAGCTAAGAAGGTGTTTACCACTAACTTAACAAAACAAGGCAAATTACAAATAAGATCAATGACACTAGCAAAAGAAAAGGTCTACACATTTTAGTACTATCTAACAAAAAATACATATCGGCCCAAAAAAAGTACACACAGAAGAGGAGAAGCATTTTACAACTTTTCAAGTTCTTTTAGCTAAGAAGGTGTTTACCACTAACTTAACAAAACAAGGCAAATTACAAATAAGATCAATGACACTAGCAAAAGAAAAAGTCTACACATTTTAGTACTATCTAACAAATACATATCGGCCCAAAAAAAAKAAAACTCCCAAAATAGCTAATTCAAAACAGAARTCTCAGTTTGTCACCCAATGCAGTAATAATTCTAAATCGAAAAATGTCAAATATCACTCAAAAACAATAAAATCATTTATTTTATTTTGATAAAATTATTAAATCAATATTTGAAAAATAATTTCAAAGTGCTCTGTCTCAATCTCCCTCTAAAAAAATTTAAAAAAAATTAAAAGAGAGAGAGAGAGAAACAAACACATACCTGGTGAAAACCGAGTTCCTTGGTGAGCGGCACGCCGAGCTCCGCCATACACGCCTGCATCCGGTCATCGGAGCCGTACAATCCGGGGTACCTCTGTATACACTTATCCTGCATCTTCTCCAGCACATGTAAATCTAAAATCTGGCCTCCAAAAAAATATATAAAGTAAAATAAAAAAATTTTAAAAAAATAGAACATTCTGGGGTTACTTGGAAGATTTATTATTATTATAATTATTTAGCAATCAAAAAGGCAAATTGAAAGATATTAGGCAAATGAAATACTTACTTGCGCTCACGATGCTTCGGGCTSGGACGAGAGTACTTCAAATATCCATCCCAAGGCACCTTTTTAAGACCTGCTCGAACAGAAATAACATCCCTCACCCTGAAAGGAACATCACATTTAGCATAGATATCGTTGTTAGGGACATTGATTCAAGAATTAGAAGTCATGAATTGAGGTAATGAGACATACCTCTCAGCAAATTCAATTGGTGTTTCGCCAGGTTTAAGGTTTTGAGGCTCCATGTACCACACATCACAAACAACAGCCCATGATGTCATAAGCTGCAACAAGTGTGTTGTAAAGGATTGCCTGCAAACAAAGGTTTAAACATGATTTTAATAGGTCTTCAAATGATGAAACAATAGTTTATTGTCGCCCGTTTGCAAAGAGCACCATCATTAACGAACAGTAAGAGAGCATCAAATATATCCATAGAAAGAAAGCCGCTCAGCCATATCAAAGCAATTCAGAGAACACCGTAGTGTAACCAAATAGGTATAAACAGAAAAATAATCGAACAAGTGTGTTATTGGCATAAGAAACAGCAACATGACAAACTTACTTTCGGCTGTTCCAAAAGGCATCGACAAAAATCTTGTTATACTTGATTGCAATTGGACAGGCAGTATAGCCAAGTTCAAATGCACCCTAAAAATCATAACAAAATTAGATAAACTAACAAGATTAAATGTTATGATATCAATGATTTAAAAAATAAATAAATAAATAAATAAATAAGAACCCAATCGGCAGGATCTATGTGACCTACATCTTAAAATTCTATGTGAACGGACAGAGTGGCATTGTAGGATTGCATTTCATTCAAAAGCAGGATTCTTTTTTTTTCAGCATTCTTCTTTTTTTTTTTTTTGCACAGCAGGATTACATTTCATTCAAAAGCTAGAGATAAATGCAAAATCACTTCGAAAGCTTCTCAGATGCAATCAATCAATTATTAAGAAAACACACATACACAGGGAGAACCAAAGCTAACTCCATAAAATTCACATAAGAATTTCTACAATCGCTGAAACTAACTCAAACACTGTAACTATAAATAATTTATATGAAGGTGACAAATAATTAACAAGATCAACTAAATTTCCCAGGATATCTCACTCCTTAAGCACATTCAGTACAGCTGAAAATCAAAACGTATTCCAAAACAGAGAAACCTAACTTAAACCCAACCAAATCGCTCAGATCTACTAAAATTGCATCAACGGCGTTACTCGAATCAAATTCACTTCTAACAGATAAGAAGAAATCCGAAAAAATCTGCAATTCTGGAGCTTAGGAATAGGCCAACGAAGCAATAGAAAGCAGCTACTAGGAAACAGAAAACTAATATCCCCAAATCTGCAATTCCATAGCTGGGTAAATAAAAACGAAAAAAGATAAAACTTTTTTTAAAAAATAAATAAAAATAAAATAATACCTATAAAGGATGGAG
>BMAC01000424.1:107322-149174 GCA_014905375.1 Phtheirospermum japonicum | reverse complement strand
AATTTATAATTGATGCATATACGATTATTAAATCTTCAAAATTGTGGTACGTCAGAATTCATCAAAAGAAATATGAGGTGAGAAGTACAGTGTGATTTTTGATGTAGTGTTACGAGGTGAACAGATGGCTCAAGTATTGGTACTCATGTTGTCTTGCCCGCGATATTTACTAACTGTTCTTCAGAGGGTCGTTTCCCATGATTTTTATCTATTACTGAATTGTGTAGCTAATTTAAATGTTAAGTAGTAACCAATTTAGATCTATCAAGTATTTATTCAAATATGTCAATAAATGTAACTATAGGTTCACTATAACATTCTATTAGAACAAATGTGGGGATGTAGAGAATAAAAAGATTGATGAGATCAACATGTATTATGATTGTCATTATATTTTTCCATGCGAAGCGGCGTGGTGAATATTAGTTTATGAAATTCAGTATAAAACTCCAACTATCATGTGTTTAAGTTTTCATCTTCCAGAAGAGRATAATGRATTGTATAATGATAATGATCAGTGAAAACAATGAAACGTAATTCGAGGCAAGTAAGAAAAATCGGGAAGCACGGAGTTGCCTTATGTTGAGTTTCCTAAAAAAAAATTTAGTACTAAAAAAAATAAAAGAATGGACACCTAGGAAGTTAGATTTGTTTTCATTAATACGAATTTATTCCGCCAAAATTGTTAAAGTCATGGATGCAATACATTTAAACAAGGGCGGTGTATTTCTCATCTATAGATACAGATGCTTTCTACAACTGTTAAATCTAATAGTGAAATTGTTCTTAATYTYATADCTAAKBACATAACTTCTCTTCTTATTTCAAAAGGAAGAACTGGACATTCCAGATTTAGGGTTACTTTTAATATTCACCAAGATTTTGATCATTACTGGTACTCCACTTGCAAAATTAATGAATGATGTGCATGTCATTATTTGGGACGAAACTCCAATGATGCATAGACATTATTTTGAAACTTTGGACAAAACATTGAAAGACGTGATGAGATCGCAAAACAATTATAATACGCAGCTTCCATTTGGTAATAAAATAATAATTTTTAGTGAAATTTTCGTCAAATTTTACCGGTTTTTCCAAAAGGCACTAGACCAGACATAGTTCACATAGTGATCAAATCTTCGCATTTATGGACTCATTACATAGTTTCGGAGTAGACCAAGAATGTGGTGCTGCAAAGTCACAATTAAGATCCCAATTGTCAAGTTAAAGAATATTTTCAACTCGATAAATAGTATAGGAGATGTAATAGTTTGAGGACCAAATGATGGTATCGTTTAAATTGAAATCCAGATTATCTATTATTGAAAGATGATGTTGACCATGTTCCGTCAATTGTGACGAGCACATATCCACAATTTGGAAAAACTAATGAATGATTCACTTATTTGGAGGATCGTGCTATTCTTTCCCTACAGTTGATGTCGTCGATTTGATTAATAAATATATGATGTCATAAAATGAAGGAGAATGTAAAGTATATCTTAGGTCTGATAATACATACAAATCCGATTCAAACATTGACATATTGTAGGATGTCTACTCATCAGAGTTTCTAAATACCATTAAATGTTATGGATCCCGAACTATGAGCTAAAACTAAAAATTAGAATTCCACTCATGTTGTTGAGAAATATCGATCATTCCCTTGTGTTGTGTAATATTGGTTGTTGACTTGACGATCATACTGTATAGTCTAATATTTATCAAGGAAGCAATGCAGATGAATTATTGTTAATCCCTAGAATGACTGTCACACCATCCAATTCGAGGTTGCCTTCTAAGTCCCAATGATGAAAAATTCCTCTGATTGTGTCATATGCTATGATGATCAACAAAATTCAATTACAAGCTCTCTCTCTCTCATGTTGGACTTTTCCTGAAGAAGTCAATTTTTAATCATGGTCAGTTATACGTTGCTATATCAAGGGTGAACAATCGCAATGGTTTAAAAATATTGATCGACGATGATGAGAATAAACATAGTAACAAAACTATAAATATTGTGTATAAGGAAATTTTTCATAATTTGTAAAGTACATTTTGTATAATAAAAGTCTTTATGAAGGTTATATCATTTTGAATACTATTCAATCTTTAGTTAATATTTAGATGATTTATATATAGGGAGCGGTTATGGTAAAACCATCTCTGGTGTGAGTTCTTATCAAAATACACACACACAAACACATATATATACATAACTTAAGTATACATATATACAATTTCTTATTTAAACATCTTAATACATTTAAAATAATTATTTTTATTTTAGATAAAATAAAATAAAAAATTATCGTGCAACGCACGGGTATAATACTAGTTAACTATTAACTATCATCAATCAATTAGCATCGATCTCCTAAAATCAACTTAACCAAAGCGAATCCTTAGTCACGATATACTAGTCAAACTTGATAGGTTTTTAAAACATGACAAGTATATATATAAAGATTGAGAATCAGGAATCAAAATCCAACTTTCAGTTTGGAGAATCAAATTACGAGCATCCCATAATCCTAAACTAATCTTAGAGTTTATAAAACCACTTGTCGGAACTTATGGCCATTGACCAATAAAATAATCAAATCTATACCAAAATTTTCGCAATTTCTTATACGTCCTAGAAGGACATGGACCATATCCTAAAACACGGTATATGGCTTACTTTTCAAAATTTAGGTCTCTAGAAAAGAACATTATGCAATATTATCTTCTTATAAAAAAAATTAAAAAATCCGAATATAAAAACTAATGATGTAGTTGAGGTGCCCACGGACAACTCGGGTCTCTCTGCTCTGCTCTGCCTTTCAAAACTATCCCAATATAAAAACCCGACAAAAATAACCTATAGCAATAAATCCTACACCAATAATCTTAAATTTAAACCCACATCCTAAAAAGAAAGTATTTTTAATGGCTTCCAACGATAATCCATGGGGAGGAAGCGGCGGCGGCGCCGACAAGCCGAAGCTGGCGAAGAGAGTCAGCGAGAAGTTCGTTCGGACTAAGGAAGTGGCTTCGGTCGGCTTCGCGAAAACCAAGGTGGCTGCTTCGGTCGGCTTCGAGAAAACTAAGGTCGCGGCGAGGAAAGTCAAGGACGGCGCGGCCGTCGGCGTCAACTGGATGAAGCTCAAGTACAAGCTCTTCCAGAAAAAGTAAATTCTGGGCAGATTTCGAGAGAGGTTATTTTGGTGATTTAGGGTTTTTTTTCGTTGTTTAGTATTTTCAGGACCTTTTTTCTTGTTGATTGAATTTCTTTTCTTTTCTTTTCTTTTTTTTTTTTACTTCCAAATCTTGGGTACTGTAATGAAGGATTATTTGATTCGTACTATTGATTTTGATTGTTGATTTTCGTTGTCTGTCATATGACTGAGCCCTGGTAGGGATTTTATCCATTATAGAGTATAGATATGAGATTCAAATTGTTACAAATTACAATATTTCATCCTGTCTCTGGATTGGGGTTGATTTTAGATAACTCTCCTTATCTTTAAATACGTCTTAAAGTCATCTCATCAAGCTTCGGATATATATAACCACTAACTTGCTTAAAGGGTAATAAATACAGAGGGCTTGTTTGGCTTCTTTGTAATTTTTGATGCCTATTCAAGCTTAAACACTTGGAGAAACTCAGGTTGTAATTTTAGTACCTGTTTTGATGATGGCTTCAAGAAGAGTAAAATAAAACTCACACTTTTTTGTTGAAGCAGCAATAAAAGTGTTACGTGGTTCAAGATATGATGACGATCCTTCAACTATAAGCAAAGCAACTAAGAATCCAGCTGAAACAATCATACTATTATATTTTTACATAATATAATTTGACTGGTACAAAATTAAAACATGCCGATATATGGGTATGTATTTGATGATTTCGCAGCAAACATCACACTATACTTGGTTTTGTTTCTTTGCAGGATTTTCAAGACCACACCTGCAATTTTTCTTGAGCAAACTAATCTCCTCGTCGTCAAGAAAAAAGATAGCAGATTTTGCACATTGCCTCCTCTGTGGTACATTGTTGATGCTTTCACCTGAAACATATTAGACAGCATTTACTACAATTCAAATGAATAGTAACTTACATTAAACCCCTGAACTACAGGTTATTTGCGCTTTAACATTCATATCATATGTTGTGTATGCAGTGTGCAAAAAGAAAAATCATTCAGTTGTACCTTGCAAACAAACATCTTTTAAATGTCCAATTTCCATTGCAAAACCAGTTAATAATTAAAGAGGGTTGCAATTGAACACTGAAAAGAAACATACTTGGGTGACATCAATGCACTTTTGAGTGTAGTTTTGATATATATATATATATATATATATATATATATATATATACACACACATCTATATACATCATTCTCGAAGTCACACAAATATTAGCACAAGAGCTTGTAGTATAATACTAACACTTGTGACGGCAATGACTACAGATGATGTTAAACCCGATTATCTTCATCAGTCTCAATTTATATTTCGATTATCTTCACATCTCAAACAAAGGGGACCACAATCATTCATAGTTTTTTAGTCACTAATCTCAAATTGAGCAGAAAAAGGAGAGAAAACAGAACCAAAGAAAAAACCTAATCACGCATACAAAAAGGGGGGAAGGAGCGGCATAATTGGAGAAGTTAGGGCCACGTATTTCCTTTTCTCGTTTCTCAATTTCCAATTAATTCAAAAACTAAATAAGATATTCAAATCTAAATAATACCCGACACAGCTATATATACAAAACAATACACACACATATATATGCATTACATTATTGAATATTAAAATATTACACAAGAAATGTGGAGAAAAAACACAAAGTAAAGAGATTAAAAACCTCACTGATGCGCAACCGCGTCTCCTTGTCCTCTATGATTAACTTGAATGTTTCATTCCCATTAGGACTCAAGTTGTTTTCTATAATCTTCATTTTAACTTTAAATAGGTGGCCGAGTTTCTAAAACAACATAGGGATCAATTTTTTCAATAAATTTCATGTATTTAAGTCGTGTGTCTTTACGATGGTTATAGTGAGTTCTCTGATCAAATTCACTACAATGATGATGAATAAACAATTAGAATTCATTCACTTGGGTAATATCGAAAGAAAGAATCACATTCTGATCATAACCTAAACAAGAGGACACAAGTATTTAGTATTATAATTTAATATATAAATATATGTTGTGTGTGTGTGTGTGTGTGTGTGTGTGTGTGTGTATATATATATATATATATATATATATATATATAAGTAAAATTTTAAATACTGTTATTATATGGTGTAAAATTTTGATTTTTCAAGTATAAATAATAATATGATCTCAACCCTTTCACTACCATTAACTTCCAATCGTCGATTTCAATCTATTTTTTAGCAAAATCATAATTTATACCATTAAGTTTCACTACATAGTTTAGAAAAATGCATAGACGGGACAAAACAAATTACTTCAAGAAAACAACAGTCAAATACAGTCGTCATGAGAAATAAGAATATTTATTACCGGATATTCTTAATATAAAAATGCATCAATAAAAAATTATAACAAGAGACGGATTAAGCATATTTTGAGTTCAAAATTCCAAAAAACTAATGTTCATACAATATATGAATTATAGTCGTCCCAAGCTTCAATAGGAAAAATATATATACTTTTACCCATAATGATGTTTATTTAGGATGAACATTTTATTACATTCAACCTCAATCTTTAATGAATTATTTGTTTTTTAAATCCGTTGTAGTCATATTTTTATTGGAATATGGATGAATTAGGAATATTATATTTATTTAGGATGAACATTTTATTATATTAAACCTCAAGATCTTAGATTTTTTTTTATCAATTATTTACTTATTTATTTATTTAGTTGTTGAAATAGGGATCGGGGCGTTTTATTCAAATAAAAGTATTAATTTTGTTTTTATGTTGGAAATAAGATAGGAGAAGGAAATAGATCTTTTAGGTCTGTGTTATTATTATTATTTTTTATGTTGGGAATAAGAGAGAAGAAGGAAAGCATAGGTTTATTTATTTTCAATTAGGTGGTGGGATGATATTTATTTAAAATGATATTGATCGTTGTACGTTGAAATATATATATATTAAATATTATTTTTAGAATCTTCACTAATGTTAATTTTTGGAAAAATCTGTAGAAATTTCTAATCAATATTTTATAAAATTTCCAACTTTACGTGATCAGCTTATTAATATGGATTTAGATTATTGATATTATCAAATACAAATGATTCAGATTGAGAATTTTTTTTTTAAGAAAAACTAATAACTGAGGTAACTTATAAAACTCCACTTGATATCTCAATTCAATAATACAGATAAATCGATCATGGGTAAAAAATTATAAATCAAAATCAAAGTTCATATGTCGAAAAAAATGATATGGATAACATGGAAGTATTTTTTTAAATATTTTAAGAAGGATAAAGATATAAGGTAAAAAAAAGAATTAGTATGGGTAGTATGAGTAAAAACAAGTGTTTTTAAAACACATATCGCTCAACATGTTGAGTTTTGATCCCAACATTGCGTAACGTAATATCGTTGTTTATTATTATAATATTAAAAAAATTATTATATATAATTCTTGAGTTATTTTAATATAAGAATAATTACTTTTTTTTCTCAAAAATATAACTTAATATATAATCTCAACAAATAAAGTATAAGTTCCAACAAATATCAAACAAAAACTACAATCCACAAAATATAATTAAAAAACAACAAATAATATAGAACTCTCTAATACACTACTGCAGAACAGGGTTTTAAAGGCGGTTTTAGGCATTTTTAACGGCAGTTTTCGAACCGCCGTTATATCGACCGCCGTAAATTTTTACGGCGGTTGTTCTAAAACCGCCGTAGAAAGTGGGGCTTTTTACGGCGGTTTTTAAGAACCGTCGTAGAAAGTGATGCTTTTAAGGCAATTTTAGAACCGCCATAAAAATTTACGGCGGTGGATTCTACGGCGGTTCTTATAAAATACCTTCTAGAAAGTCTCCAGAACAGACAATTTACGGCGGTTCTTGATAATACCTTTTAGAAAGTAGTAAAAAAAAGAGAAATGAAAATACAAATTAAATACAAATACAATTATAAAAAACTCTAATACTCTCAGTAAAAATAAACCATATTTTCTATTAAAACGAATAAGTGTCTGTAGGATACATAATCATAAAAAATTTAGGTCAATCGAAAAATACGTCATTAATAAGTTGTGCAAGGAGTCGGACACTTGATACGAATAATAAGACGAATGTAAATTCTGCAAAATTTGACATGATCTTGATATGAATAATAAGTCGGACACTTGATATGAATAATGACCTTGAAGGAAGTTGTCTTCACCGTCTTTGAAACTGTCTGTAAAACTGCTTCCGGCTTGATATTGCCTATCACCATCACTTTTTGCTTCTCCATATCAATGTCAAATGAGTCAACACCTGCACAACAAGACACCACAAATCAAACAAAACTCAGATGATTTTTCTGTTGACAAGGAAATTTTAATTCAGAATGCTAACACGATTCAAGTAGGGTACATGATAATTCTAGTACCAGAACTTCAAAGGAATAATTTACCAAAAAAACAATCAATTTATATTCTAAAACTACGTATAAATACCCTTCATGGACTGCATTTGTTCTACAAATTTAACCCCTCAATAGGTGAAGTTTGTAAAATGAGAAAATATATTTGTACATTTGAGAAATAAGTGGGGGGTCTCTTTGTTATCAGAATAAATCTTGGGTATAGTTTTTGTAATTATCTCCACTTACACCATTTACAGTACTTCGTAAACAATAGCAAGAGTCCTATTGCACCTGAAAACCCGTTGCAGATAGTTTAATCCCATTGAAAGACTATGATCATCTTGGCCCAACTAGAATATTTCACGCGGCCCGTTTAGTTGCCATCCTCGAAGCCTACGCATTTTACGACCCTGAAATGTGACATGCTACTTTTCATTGATTTTATATTTGATGAGGCTGAATTTGACAAGAGTCTAACTTTTGCATTTTCCAGAAAAAAAAAATGAAGTGCATCAATCTAATTAAGACTCCAACTGAAAAATTGTAAATCCAAACACACAGACACAGATAAAACTTCAAATAAATTCTACGTATAAATGAATAATTTCAAATTCATTTCCAAAAATCACATGAAATTAAATATATTGACAAACAACCAATGATTTATCAAAAGGTCCAAATTTCCGGATCAAATCAGGAAATACCAGCAAAAGTACACATTGTTACACACACACATTGCTACATATCAACATCGTGGAGTCAAACAAAGAGTCAATACTAATCGCACTCCTAAATCATAAGAATCAATCAAGCTACAAAAATACCAAAATCCCGATTTAGCTCAGAATCAAAATTGCAACACACGACACAAAAACTCACAATCAACATAAAAAAATTAAATCAAAACCTTAGCAATGCCAATAAAACACACTTACAGAGCAAGACTTGGAATTATCAAAATCGTTAGCAGCAAAGGCGAGTCTTTTCGCGACCTGGAGCGCTAGATCCAACTCGGCAAAGCAAGAACTGGAGAATGAAGATGGGCCCACTTCATAATTTACTTGGATTTTCTTGGAATCCTTAATTTCCTCGAGCAAATGAGCTAATAACGAGACCCGTCCCTATCGAATTTCAGCGATCTCTGCTGGTCCTCGCACGGGGTGTACTCGCTGTACTTGGCGTCGCACGGCAGATACGATTTTGCGGCGACGGCGCCGCCATCTGCGGCGGAGTGGTTGCTGGCGAAGTCGAGTTTAGTGAAGGGTGCGAATGACTGAAGGGTGGAGGAAGGGAAATTAGAAAGGAGATTAGGTTATTTTGATTTAATATTGATTGTTTTTTAGTTTAATATTTATTTATTTTTATGGTTTAATATTTAATGAGGATCGTTGGATGAGACACGGATCAACGGTTGAAACAACTTGCTTGAGCAAGACAAGGATAGGTGACATGACAGTCTATGGATTCTACGACAGTTGTAATAAAACCGTCGTGAAATGTCTATGGATTCTACGGTGGTTTCTTAACAACCGACGTTAATTAGATTAAGATTTACGAGAGGGGATAAATAGATGAAGAGGTTGACTTAATACTTACTACTTCTTTAAAGTCGGTTCACAAGAAACCGCCGTAAAATGTGTAAATTCTACGGCGGTTGTTAAAAAAACCGCCGTTAAAATCAGCTGATATTCAATTTTAACGTCGGTTTTAAGGGAACCACCGTAAAATGACCTTTTTGACAACGGTTTTAGCCACAACCGCCGTTAAAAGTATTTTTAAGGCGGTTTTCAGTGAACCGCCTTTAATTAACAGCCTTAGAAAGCTGTTTCTGTAGTGGTGATAGTATATAATAAATACGTATGAATAGGACCATTGATTAAATAATATAAATTAAAAAATGGTATGTAAAAACATCCGTTACGACGTTATTTATATAGAAACACGCAGGTATGAATAAAATTTAATTGGTGTAAAATAATTACTTAAACACATTAATTTTTTCTTATTACTCAATTTTGTCGCTGAAAGTTGATTTGTTTCTTATCAGTTAATTTTGCCGCACACGAAGAGTCGGTGTCAAATAATTACTTAAACATAAATTGGTGTCAAATAATTACTTAAGCACATTATAAATTATTACTTAAACACACATTAATGAAAGTTAATTTTTTTTATCAGTCAAACGAGATAAAACAAATTGATGTCAAATAATTATTTAAACACATTAATTTTTTCTTATTAGTCATTTTGCTGCACACGAAAAGATATATGTGGTATCTAACAAAAGAAATAAAAAAAGGGTATGAAAAAGAGATAAAAATGACAAAAAAAAAAAGAAAAAAGAAAACGGTAAAAGGAAGTTCGGAAAAAAAGGGGAAAAAAGGGATAAGTCCCATATAGTATACTTAGAGCATCTCCAATGCATACTATGAATTGGGGAAAAAAAAATGACATATCAGCAAATAGATAATGTCTAGTAAAAAAATACTTCTCCAATGCACAATGTGAGGCATCATATTAAGTTGACGTGGCATTCAAAAAATTGAAAGATGTTGGGTGCTCTTTCTACATGTAGAGGCTCTGTGAGACAGTATGACTCAGCAATTTCTTTTTCTTCTCCAAAATTTTTGCCGTACCTTCATATTTTTAATTTTATTTATGAGTAGGGTAATTATATTATTATTTAATCTAAATAAGATAAATATCACGTAATTAGCATTAATAAAATCATAGAAAGACCCATTGGAGAGTTACTCTTAGATTGTACCGTCTATTCGATTCATGACCATCTATTTATTTGCCGCATCACCCCCAATTCATAGTATGTATTGGAGATGCTCTTACATCACTCTCAATTCCCATATAATCATTTTTAATATTTTTAATCACATTTAAGTCTAAAACATCCTATTTAATCAAAAATAATATATAAGTTATCTGAAATACCCTTGCACACAAAATAACCTAATATATATGTATGTGCCCATACACATCACTTGTCTCTACGCCTCTCTTCTTCCCGTTCTCAAAATTATCAAAAACAAGAATATTAATTTCTACTTTCACCATAACTCTCACCAACCAATCGACCTTAATCACATATAATTATCAAAATTACCCTCTTCACAATCACCATAACCGCCACAAAATTCTTCGCCCACGAGATTTGAAGTTTAGTCGTGCAATTGAAAGGATTCAAAACCACGAAGTCAGCAGCACTCGACGAGCTCTTCAACCCAAGATCTGTTCCCCTCACGCCTGAAATCACCGGTCGCCTCCTTCGCCGTCAATGCTCGCTTGCCGCTGCGACTGACTTTGAAGAAATTGAGGGGTTGACGGGAAAGGCAAAGTAAAAAGAGGAATTCACAAATGAAATGGGGATTTATATATTCCTAACCACCTCTTTATACTTGCAGTTACCGATTTTGGGAGGTGGCTTTCATTCTAATTTATTATTCTTTATGGTGATTGAGATATGAATTTTAGCGGCCTGTATCAGTTTTCTGAAGTGAGATTTTATACTTTGCTTCTGCTAGTTATGTTGAAAACAGAAAGAAACCTCTACAAGAGTATTCAACTAGTTTGAAATATAATTCTGGAAATTGAAATTGTTTTAATTAGATTCATACCGGTGCTTGGATTCAATAATTATATTTGTGCAGTATGAAAGTCTAAATCTTGATATATAAAATCTTGCTAGTTTGGAAATTGATCTATAATCCATACTAGAAGGGAATTCAAATATATTCGTATGAAATTACAATATGTATTGTGTAATTCAAAAATATAGTATGAAATTACAAGATGTAGTGTGTAATTCAAAAATATAGTATAAAATTACATAATGTAGTATGGAAATCGACCATATACGAAATCGAAGATGTAATTTGTAATTCAGAAATATAGTATAAAATTACATAATGTAGTATGGAAATCGACCATATATTATGAAATCTAACTATAAAAGATTAGTACGTAGTATGGAATTCATTCTAATTATAAATAGTATGAAACTCGACAATGTAGTATGAAATTCGACCGGTGCCAATTGGCGTGATAATGATTTTATGAAATTAACATAGAGTAGTATGAATTTTTGTTTGACTAAATTCTAAAAGGAAAAGTTGGTAAGGGTAAATTAGTAGTATTGTATAGTAATTTTGACTACATGGGAAGATAAAATCTCAAAGTATTATTTGGGAAGAAACATTTGTCCGTTGGAGCATATTGTCCCATAAAAACACAATAGGGACAGAAATAAGAAAAAGCACGCGGAGAGCCACGTGAAAACAGGATAAATTGAAACATGTAGGATAAATAAATAAATAAATAAAAACGCAACAGGGACATAAATAAGAAAAAGCACACAGAGAGCCACATGAAAACAGGATAAATTGAAACAAAAAGAGAGATACCCACCTGTGTAGGATTTCTTTTGGAGATGGGATAGTGGAGAGAGAAAGTTGAAAGTTGAGACGAAAAAGAAAAAATAAATAAAAATGGACACACATGTAATAGGAAAATCAAGTAGGCTTCACGCGTAAGCAGGAAATTAAAATGTACATCTAATTAGTAAAATAGGGAGGATTAGAACAGTTTTTTTTTTTTTTTTTTTTTAATTTTCACATCAAAATATTCATAATTCATCAATTATATATAATCTTTAAGATCATGGGTCCCACCACAATTAACAAAATTAAAATATTATTATATTTAAATCATATATATCTAATAAAACTAGGTATGACAATGAACCCGGTTAAAATGGGAATTCGTCCTCCTCGCCCCGACAAGAATGGGGATTACCTTCTTTTAATGAGGATGGAGACGGATATAAAATTACGGGACTTTGCCGGAGCAGGTACGAGGATTAGGATAATGTACCTCCACCGGGTACACGCGGGTACCCTTTTCCCATTTTATATCCGTTTGAAACTCGCATATATTATTATTTAATTTTATTTTTTTACTTTGAACCATTTTTTAAATATAATAGACTAGTGTTTGTCATGCTCTTTAAACTTTCTTATTTTTTTTATATGCGAGTAGACCTAAAAATCATGCCCCATAAATTTTGTTTTATTATATTTTTTAAGTCGTAACAATTAATCTGCGGGCGGGTACGGACGTGTACGAAGGTTGTTGCAGATTGGGGCGGGTAATAGGGTGTTGCGGGCGAGGATAGTGATACCTACCTAATTTGAAGCAGAGGTGGGGGAATTTTATTCAAAACGGGGATGGGGAGAGGTAGGGGTACCCGCCCCGCCCGCCTCTAATGCTATCCCTAAATAGAATACATCATATACAATTTTATTAATATTATATTATATATTTAAATAAAAATATTGAGAATGGACCCACCACTAACAATTCTCAAATTATTATATGAAAAAATTTATTTAGCATAATCTTAAATTTCGAACGAATAACAATAAATTTTTATTTATTGTTTTTTTTCACTAAAAATTGAAAATTGAGATGTAAATACGTTCATACATCACCTAAGGCATTGTTTAATTACCATTTGGGGAAGTTTGTTTCCCAGTAGAATCTTCTTTATTCACATAATAAATACTCTTTTTGTCACATTCCGCAAGTAACCTTTTCACGCATATTAAGAAAGATGGTTAGTGTTATAATTGTATGTATTAAATGAACATAATATCATTTTGTTTATAGTAACTAAAAGATTGAAATAATAGATGTATGTGTAAAATTATTAAAGTAGCATTTAATTAGTATTGAGAAAGTAAAAAGTAATAATAATTCGCTTTTGAAATATAAATGTGACATACAGAATAGAAGATACAAATTTCTAAATTTCGACAAATAAAACGGGATTGAATAAGTAATAATTTATATTTTCGAATACATTCCTCTTTTAGTACAAATAATTCTCACTAATTACATTTTCCCAAAAAAAAAAAAAATCCAACCACCAACCAAACGAAGCCTAATTAATTTTCGAGGCCACAGGTAATATTAGTGACATATTTTAAATTTCAGGTGCTCCCTCTAATGTCAAATTCGGGCTGCGGTTCATTTATAGGAGTGGTTTTGGAGGCGGTTATTCAACAAACCGCCTCTCAAGAGAGGAGTTTTTGAGGTGGTTCTTTACCTTGAAGGTATTTTTCAAAGAATGTCTCAATAATTCAATTTTAAATACAAAATTACTTGGTTACACTATATTAATAAAAAGTGTGTGTAGAAAACGTAGTTTTTTTTTTTCACTAAAACACACACATCTTTTTTCGTCAATTAGATACAATTTTTATACTTTTTTAACCTAAAAAACTGGCCGAAATAGAATGCAGGAAGTTGCTAATTTCAGTATGAGAAACGTGGAAAATCGGAGCTTTGATCATCAAGTCAATGTGCAAACGGACTCCGATTAATTTGAGATCTTGCAGGTCGACTCGAAATGATAACATTAGCTCAATGAGACAAGTTTAAAGTAAAATAAACTTCATATCCGATCGAAATAGAAGTTTCGATTGACTCGGAACATTAAAGGTCGATTCTAAAAATGTGGCGGAACTGATGGGGTGCGGTGTGGCGCTTGGAAGTTAGTATATATGGGCAGTGTGAGCAGGTCGGTCAGTGTGTGAGGAAGAAGAAAAGATTATCATGTTTATCGCGGAGAGAGGAAGATATTTTTTTCCATCAAGTAATAAACTTTTGGAAATATAATAAGAAATTCTTTGTTAAAGAAAAAGTATCTCACTGGAAAATAGTTATCGTCGACGAAAAATTCTAGTTGGTCGGTCGGCCGCGGCAGCTTGCTTCCAATACTATTATTATTATAATAATAATAATAATAATAATAATTATTATTATTATTATTATTATTATTATTATTTCTTTTTGCTTTTGCTTAATTTTCTTCGTATCTTATGCTATTTTTATGTTATAAATTTGGATTAATTGATAAGAATGAAGAACTATTTGAACTAAATTTAGATCTAAGACAATTGGCAAATAATACTCTAGGATTATTTGGTAATTTTTCCTATTTTTATGGTGATTCTTAGTGAAGAAAACGACTCAATTTTGTTTTTAAAACAAAAATACTTGCATGTGTGGCTACTTAAGCAAATTATTCAATATTCGTAATATCCCATTTAAATCAGATTTATATGATCAAAGTTCAAATATGTTACCTTTTAGTTAATCAAATTAGTGTGAGCGTTCTTTAAATCGAATTATTGAATTGCAAATTGCTTGTGATCAGAGCTTCACGTGGTTAAAGTTGACTTTTTAAGTAGGGTGCAGAAACTTGTGAACCAATTCCCTTTTAAAAAATAAAAATAAAAAATAATAAAATTATGAATTATCACTTATCAGCCATTTGAAGTTCGGTAGACCTTTCTTCAATATGACCAAATTGTTGTGAACACTTAAAATTGACACACTCAAATATTCATTGCAAGTTGTTGCCTTCGTCCGTCCGTTAACTTCCTTTCTTTTGTTTGCCTCCATATTGTCAGTCTCATATCAATAAAATTTAGAACCTGAACGTTTTTATTTATTTTTTTAACGACCTAAATTTTGCTGATTCCTTATTTAGTACTTCTCAAATATGTTTACTTATTGAGATTACTAGGAAAAAGGTTAAATTTTTAAAATTATTTATCAAAAAGTCCAACGATATTTGACTTGGTAAAAGATCCAAATCAAATAATTCAAAATTTAGTAGATGAGCTTCTTTAACACTTGAAATACTAGTTTTTAGGAAGTAATTAACAAATAACAACATGGAATTTACAGACATTAATACAGGAAGTGAACTTCAATAATTTAAAACGCAATTAAAATTGACAGAATAAAATATTCATGATCACGCCAACACTATATAAACAACAGTTACACTTACATATATAAGAAGAGAACTCATTCATTTTTCGAGAAATTAAGAATTAATTAATTAAACAGAGGATATTAATTAATATAGTGATGGTGGTTTCTAGTGATTGGAGCAAACATAGAGCTAGCTCTTCAGTTTCAGATCCAGGGTTACCCCACCATTAAGATCTTAAGAAAAGGCGGGAAAATCATTCAAGATTATAAAGGCCCTCGCTGTCCGGCCGACGATATCGCTGATTACTTGAGGAGACAAGCTGGGCCCGCGTCGACCGAGATTAAATCGGCCGACGAAGCTGCTAGCCTTATTAATGAGAAAAAGGTTTTCATTGTAAGTTAGTTATGATTCGGGTAATTATTTGTTTCTCTCTTTTTCTTTTTTTTTTTTGAAATAAAGTTTCATTTTTATATATTTACTTAGGTTGGGGTGTTTCCGAAGTTCTCCGGGGAGGAATTTGACAACTTCATGGTTTTAGCCGAGAAATTGCAGACTGACTATGATTTGATTTCGGTCATACCCTCGATGCTAGGGTGCGGATCGGTCAGCAAGGCCACTCTCCGCTTACTCAAGCCTTTCGATAAGATGTTTGTAGATTCTCAGGATTTCAAACCCGACGCGTTGGAGAGGTTTATCGAGGAATCTTCAATACCAATTTTAACGACATGGAACAGTAGTACCGATGATGATATGTATATCAACAAGTTTTTCAATTCCCCAAGTGCTCATGCTAAGGCCATGCTATTTGTGAACTTGGGCAAAGACCGTGATGCGTTCGAGTCAAAGTATAAGGACGTGGCAACACTTTACAACAAAGGAAAGGGCATAAGATTTTTGTTCGCCGATGTTATTGATTCCATTGGTCATAACGCTTTCCAGGTACGCTCCTCCCAGACCGCCTAACCGTCATACACAAGTTTTTGTCGCTAATTAATTCGGTTTTTGCAGTACTTTGGGGTGAAGGCCGATGACGCGCCTCTTCTAATCATACAGAAAACGGAAGGACAGAAATATCTGAAAACAAAGATAGAGCCCGACGAGATGGCGTCGTGGGTGAAAGACTATTCGGAGCCTATTCCCCAAGGCAGTGACGATGAGCCAGCTGTCAAAGTGGTCGTTGCGGACACCTTCCGAGACGTGGTTTTCTCAGCTGGGAAGAATGTCCTGCTGGAATTCTACGTACCTTGGTGTAAATACTGCGAGCAGTTGGCTCCGACCTTGGATGAAGTTGCCATCTCCTTGAAAGACGATCCTGATGTTATCGTTGCGAAAATAGATGCAACTACGAATGACATCGGCTCAGTAGATATTGATCGTGCCTTTGAGGTCTTAGGGTTCCCAGATGTGTACTTAAGATCTGCGAGGGGTAACTTGACGCGATACATTGGGGATCGAACAAAGGAGGACATCATTAGTTTTATTCAAGAAAATCAACGACAAGATGAATCAATACAATGCATCTGTCATTGCTTTTTTATTTGCAACTAACTTTGTGAACTCTGCGGGTTCTTTGTTCGGTACTTACTGAAGTTGTTTATATTAAAATTTTGTCTTATCAATTTAATTTGTATATATGTGTTCAATTGCCTTAGTGAAGAAGAAAGTGGGTTGTAAAGTTGATTCCAAGCTCATAATCCCCATGTAAAGTGGGTGTAAATTATATTTCACTCAAAAATATCACAAACAATTTAACATCTCTAAAATATTCTCCTCCTCAACATCAAAACAGTCAAATTTTCTGCTCATGTCCAATTTTTAATTTAAGAAGAAATCACAATTACTTAATCATTAAATAAAAGTGAACGGAACGAAGGACAAACCGTCACAGCCTTACTATTTTATTGTTGGAGCTGAATAGCTGATAAGATCATTAATTTAATGTTGTTTCCAAATATATTTAAACATTACATATATATGGACGGGAAGAGGTTGGCTTCATACTTAATAGTTCATCCACTAGTTTTACCTTTTTTGCGCCTAAACAACTTCGAAAACCGACTCCCAGACCTGCAAAATGTCAACAAATGTTAAAACATTACAGTAAAAGGATCAATATTCACAGGTAAAATCGTCAGCAAAGTTATTGGTATTTTTATTTTACCGACAAGTATGTTAACAGGTATTACCTATCAGTATTTTTGGCATCGGTAATTGTATGCTGACGAGATATCTCGACCCATCAGTATTTACCAACGCTCTGCCAACGGGTATTCCTTGTCGGGAAGTCCAGTAGCCGCCGATAGGCCACCCATCAGCATGTGCTGACGTGTAAATTCTTACGTTAGCAAATGTCGACGTGTCATACCCGTCAGCATTCTACATATTTTTTTATAATAATTTTTTACACACATTACAAATCAAAAATCAAATATGAAACATAATTTGAAGGTGCCAAAAAAATTTAAAATGGAATATGAAAAATAATTAATTAACATTTTTTAATGTATACGGTTTAAACTAAATATCAAATATAAATATTTTGACAAAATATTTTTTTATCTAAAACCACTACTCTGGATGACCAAGTAGAGGCTACCGAGGCCGAGTCGATCTCATCGCTGCGACGACTTCCTCCATCACCTGCTGACGGATATCGCTTGCATCTCGAGTCCTTCATGTGCATGCGACTCGCGCATCACCTGGAGCTGCTCTTGATGGGCTCGCTGTTCGCCTCAAGCGGAGTCTCAACCTGACTTTTCAAAGCATGAAGCTGCATTTGGAGGTGCGTGACACAGTTATCTGGAGTAGAGGAAGTACCGCCTCTGAAAGTTTTCGAGATCAGAAGACTCCTTAAGAATCCCACGCCAAATTGGTGACCCTTCTTCACCCCAATGGTTTTTAAATAGACCTTGTACTCTTCAACGTCGGTAGGGTACTGTGAGGCCGCACGTCTCTCGTACACCTCTATGAATATTTAGATTGATATATAATTTACCTTAATTAGTATTAAAAATAATATATAATTATATCTATATATAATTACTTACAATTGTGCCATCGGATCTCTGGTGCTTAGTAAAGAAAAACTCGAATGTAGTGGTTGCCTACCCATATTCTCACGTTATATTTAATATTTAAATTATATTTTAATTTACCACATTATGATCTAATTAATAACATATGAGATAAATATACAAATATATTTAAATTTACTTATGAGCTGACGGGCGGTCGGGCTCACTATTTAAATTTACTTATGACCAATCAATGTTCAAGACCTGCCTCTATACTTTGATATCCCAGTATCAGGGAGGTCGGGCTTACTAATCCTATTCATGTTCTTCTCGAACCGTCCCTTATTCTCCAGCTTCTCAAATTCTACTGCTCACCTCCTCCAGATGTCTTCGTACACGCATGCAGGCACCTACCTGCGTTCTCTACTTTTGCTTTTACTCGTTAAGGTGGCTGCGCCATGACTAAGTCATAGATCTAAAAAAGTTAAGTTGTACGAGTTCCTCAAAATACAAACTCGGGTCCCAGTAACAGTGTTTGCAAAATAACTTGATTAAAAATGGTTATATAAACATCTCTTAAAAATATTAGTTAATATTATTAGTCAATTACTAGAAACTCGAACCATAGCAACTCATGTGAGATTCGAAGAATATGCTCGTATGTCTACCCATTGGGGTGTACACGAGCCTCGTAAATCACTCGAACAATCTTCGGTAACTTCGTCGAGTGACGACGCAGCCTAACAAAATTTATGTTAATTAGAAAGATGTATATAACATATAGAAATGAAAATTAAATTAAAGTTGGGGGATGACATAGACCTCGATCATACCGGGATGTGGTGGCATGTGGCCTCTGGATGTACTAACAGCGGATGGGGTTGCGCAAACGGTCAAAGGCGGAGTCCCTCCTGATAAGTTCATCATATCATCGTCTTCATTATCTAAGTGATTATGAAATGAGATGATGATCCAAGAGAAGCACGACGCGAAAAAGGGCCGATAAAAGCACCACGTCCATGACTTCTACCTTTTATCCAACAAATCATTAAAATTTGAATATAGATACACATTTGAGACGGGGTAAATGAATTAATATAATTTCAATATATATATATATATATATATATATATATATAATATATATATATATATATATATATATATATATATATATATCATAGGTTTAATTGTACATCCCAACAGAGACGACTATACTTGTTCAATTTATCTCTTTCAACTTGGATCCCGACTAGTATAACCATCCATCGCAGTCTCGTTTTATCGCCCGAGACAGGTGCTACTCAACGAGTGGTACCAAAGGTCGTAAGGGTTCCAGACAGCGATTTTCGACATGGATCCCCTCTATTCGTACATGGAGTAGGGGGAAATGGAAGAGGGAGTTTACCGAACAATTTCTGCATACTAAGGAAGCTACCGCCGCTGGACGTCGGGGTCCTGGATGCACTAGCGATTGACACTCATGGTATGATCTTCTACGTCCTAGGTCTTCCTGTTCCGTCATGTGGCTCTCCCCCTCTTTTTTTGGACAGAATATATATATATATATATATATATATATATATATATATATATATATATATGTGTGTTGTGTGTGTGTGTGTGTGTGTGTGTGTGTGTGTGTGTGTGTGTGTGTGTGTTAAATTTGAAGGTCTATGGTAATTCTCAAATTCACGATATTGTTAATCAATGTTACCAACATCAGTTAACAACATCGACCAGAGTAAATTAAATTTATGCAGCGGAGAATTAAAATATGAGAACACGATTAAACAAATTCAGTTCACAAGTAAAAGTACTTGTGAACTTGGGTGTACAAACCCGAAAACTATATTACTTTCTTTTTAAATTCAATACAAAATATAAAGTAATATATGAAAACTAAATATRAAGAAACTTGATACTAAATACTTGTTGCCGGAATGGCAAGATCTTCTTTGTCGGTCACGCAACTTCAAAGATCTTGTTTATCACGAACGTTGGCTACAAGTAGATATCACTTCTTCGTGTTCTTCTTCTTTTCGTCATGCGTCGTGTGTTCCTTGCGTCTTGCGTCAATCTCCTCACAATAATCCGTGCGTCAAAAGTGATTCCAAGTATTAGGAGTTCTTGTGTCTTAAATAGACAACCTAGAATCCTAAACTTGGTAAAATCGTAAAAACAAATCCTAAACACAATTTAGGAATAATTAAAGTCTTGTACATAAACTAGGAAACATAATATTGTCCTAAATCTAGTTTTCTAACTTATTTTGTACCCAAGAAAGGCAAATAACAAAATAGGAATTATTGTCAAGAATAAATTTCTCAACAATCTCCCCCTTTTGCCTTTCTGGACAAAACACTAAGATGCAAACACAAATGAAAATAAAAATACTAACTCCCCTAAGATAGAAAACTCCCACTAAACAAAACACCCAATGTTGTTAAAACTCAAACCAACATTACAAACCAACATTATTCAAAATAACCAACACTTCACAAAATAAACAGAATAAAGGAACTTATTGACTTCGAACCCTCTTCGACCGTCGAGGGGATGTCGAAGTTCCTTCGCCCTTGTGCTTACTCTTCCTCCTTTGCTGCATCTTCATCATTTTCTTCAAAGCCTTGTTGCGCGCGCGAATTCGCTTCCTCCTCTTCTCTTGATCAAGGCTCGCCAAGGTTTCGGCGGAAACCGCATCGGCAGCAGCAACATTATTCTCATTCTCGGCAACATCAGAAACATCTTCTCCACCAGCACTGTCTCCCCCTATGTTCGCGTCAACTTCCTCTCCCTCTTTTTGACCAGAAAGGGAAAGGGCTTACAAAAGGGAAGTGCGAAGAGCCTTAAGCTGTTTCATCTGCAAATCTATAGAAGCCACATGTGCACGAAGAACCTGGGCAGAAATATTGACCATGTTGGGATTGCTCGTACCAACATCACTAGCAACATCGGCCGAAACAGGCGCCTGCCAGGGCAAATCAATAACTCGGGCACCGATAACATGCTGATTGCGCAAGGCAAACCACTCAGCCTCACCCATGAGCACATCCTCGGGACCAAGCTGTAAGCCTTGATTCTCTAACAAACTGAAAATCAAAGACGGAAAACACAACGATGCCGCAGACTTCGTGGTGGCAAACTTAGTGATAATATCAAAAACATGCTGACCAAAACTAAATGTGATCCCTCTACCAAGACGAAACAAGAACTGGGCCTGAGGCCGCGTAACACATGTTGTGTTTTTGGAGGGGACCCAATTACAAATGGCAAGCTTATGCAAAATAGAATGAAGAGATGAAAGACGTGTACTCGAAAGCTGCTCAAACCAAGAATTAACCATCCCACCAGACAGAAACTTAACTACCTCATTCATATCATCCACCGTCGAGTCACCCCGGTAAGACACAGTACCATAAAACTCATCAATTAACTCAGGGGTGAATGAAAAAACTTTGCCATCCATAAAAACCTTCCCATAATTGACTGACTCCAAATCAACCATAGAGGGTAACAAATTGGCAAAAAAACTCGACAACAACATCACGCACAAAAGGCATGGCCGTGGAGATGGTGGAATACATACCTTTGTGTCGGAGATAGGCTATGAGATTGTGTTTCTCAAAAATTTCAACCGGAACTCGTTTCTCGGCAATCATATGACGACTCTGGTAGGCATCAAATAGCTCGGCAGCCTCAGCAGTGATGAATCTCTCCGAAAAGGGCACCATGTCTTCAAGCTCGAGCATAGGAGTAGCTGGTCCTGAAGAGGACTTGGATTGAGCCGATGCGTTAGATGAGGGCGGCGAGGGAGCAGGAGTGGTTCTTGGAACAGAAGCAATGCGAGAGGATGAAACAGACTGCGAGCGACGCGATGTTGGTAAGGGGGTACCAACACGACTAGTAACATCATCCTTTGCAGCAGCCTTCTTTTTGCTCTTGTCCTTTTTGCATGCAGTAAGCATATCTTTCAAGGGCACATCGAATGATGAATCAGGCGAATACTCAAAAAAACCTGTGTCAAATTCAGGCGTAGCAGCTCGAACTGGAGACGGCGGGGGTTCATCGGCAAGCGTCTTGGCAGAACTTGTAACCTCGCCGGTGATAAAGTCCAGTACAGTGTAAGGGGGCGAAGAGTACTCAGTAGCAGTTGACCCAGGAGAAACTTTGACCTTCGCCTGGCTGGGAGAGAAACTGTCCTTCGTCAGGCTGGGTCTCCTGTCGGCCTTACGTACAAGCTGTTTCCGGCGAGTAAACCTCTTCTTCTCTGGCAGACTGGGAGCAGAAGCAGACGGCGGCACATATCCGGCAATCGGAGCAGTAGGCACAAAATTATGATCATCAGGGTCAGACTCCACAACAACATCCTCTTGGTGATTCATGTGTTCGATAGGCACGCGGCGACGCGGACCTGCCTTGCTTTTTGGGACCGCGGGCGGCACAACGTCGGGCGGTATATTGCGCAATCGTCTCGAGCGCTTCAAAGTTGGGTTTCCTACGCGTCCAAAAGTCTCTGCTACGAACGCCAAATCTGGAGGATTGTCCACGTCAATTTCGATCCTGGGCTGTCCTGGGAGAATCTGAGCCTCCGGCATGGCGTCGATCGGCGATGGAATAGGCACGGAAGCGAGAGAATCGGGCGCAGGCGATTGTGGTGGCGATGTTGAAAGTGGTGGGTTTGAAGAACTACCACCACCAATCTCCTCACGAATATCAAAGCCACCAATCTTTGGGAACGGCAGCGGGACCTGTTCGCCGGAGCGGCGAACCTCTTCAGGCAGTTCTGGGACAGACGGCGGTGGAGAGATGGTCATCCTGCAAAATATCAAAGAAACACACAACCAAGAAACAAAAAATCGAGAGAATTTGAGAGGAGTAAGGATTCTGAGAGGTTTAATTCGAAAGAGGTTTGGAATAGAGAGCAAACGGTAAAAAGGAAATCAGCTTTTTATCCCCCCAAAAAGTGACCGTTGCACACAAGGAGAGAGAAGGTAAATAAAAGGAAAATTCCTAAAAAATCACCGGCTGATTTTTTATGCTTAAAAGCACGATTTTTGTTTCCATGTAAAAAGCGCCACTCCTCCTAGAATAAGGCGACGTGATCACACAACTTATCCCACTATCTCTTTCCATAATCTTTTTTTTTTAAAAAAAAAATTGCACAACTTAATCTACAAAATAGGCCGAAAAAACAAAGCTGATTTTAATGAACCATCAGCACAGTTGTACCTATCTTGCGCAATGTTAATTTTCACTCACCAAATTCATCTCGTTATTTCCCGTCCAGCCGTCCGAATATAACTCCACTGAAACACTTGGTTAGCTCAATTTCAAAACAAAATTAAGAGGTTTCAAGTAAGACAAAAACACAAGAAACAAAACGCACAGCAAGATGGCATCTTCACAAAGTATGAATGTTCTAGGGAATGTCTAAAAATCATGACTTAAAAGGTTAAAACAGAACACATTATGATTTCAGTGTTTTGATCCAATGTTGCTTTTTATTACTAACAACATTATAAACCAACATTGCCTTAGGTGAAGTCAATGGAAACTTACCCCTTAACCCGAGTTAATGACTACGTCAAAATCTCTCAAGAAGGCAATTTTTAAAGATTGGAGCATTTTGAGTCCAGATTTTCTTCATCCTTGAAGGGATTTAAATCTTTTAATCTTCAGCAATTGCTGTTAAACGCCTCTTATTTTTGGACCTGGGAGAAAACCAGTTTCTGCGGGCAAGTCCCATAATCACCTACTTTTGAAGAGGTTGGTCTTTTTTGTCATTACTTTTATTGCAACAGAGGACCTTATCTCACTTTCGATCAAACTCAATGCATTAGTATAATGTATGAAAAGAAGAGTAAAAATACATGCAAAATTATACAGATGTTGTGACTGATGTTGATAGGTAGTGTCACAACATCACAAACCAACATTGGTTAGACAATGCACATACCGAGATCTCTTCTCAAACGAGAGAAGGTCTCGAAATCTAATGCCTTTGTGAAGATGTCAGCTAGCTGATTATCAATTCCAATATGTTCAAGGCTAACAATCTTCCTCTCAACTAAGTCTCGAATAAAGTGGTACTTTATGTCAATGTGTTTGATTCGAGAATGTTGGACTGGATTTTTGGAGATGTCAATGGCACTGGAATTGTCACACAATACCGTCAAGATACTAATGTGCAGACCGTAGTCTTCAATCATTTGGTTCATCCACAGTAATTGTGTGCACGCACTTCCAGCTGCAATGTACTCGGTTTCAACTGTAGTTAGAGAAATACAATTTTGCTTTTTGCTGTACCAAGAAATTAGATTATTACCCAGAAAAAAACATCCTCCAGTAGTACTCTTCCTATCTACTACATCCCCAACCCAATCCGAATCAGTGAATCCTAAAAGTTCAGTACCAGTATCTTTAGTATACCACACACCTAGTTCAGTTGTACCAGCAATGTACCTAATAATTCTTTTAACCGCTTTCAAGTGTGACTCTTTTGGATTAGACTGATATCTAGCACATAAGCACACACTATACATAATATCTAGTCTACTTGCTGTCAAATACAACAAACTCCCTATCATACTCCTATACATGGTGTTATCAACACCCTTACCAACATCGTCTCTGGTCAGCTTCACAGTTTTGCCCAGCGGCGTTTTCTTGACAGTTTCACCCTCTAACCCAAACTTTTTGACTAAGTTTCTTTGCATATTTAGTTTGGGAAAGAAAAATAACGTCATCAAGCTGTTTAATTTGCAAACCAAGGAAGTGTGAGAGGTTACCTTCCATACTAATCTACATAGACACACAAGGTGTTGATACATTTGGAGTTCCAATTTGCAGCAGTTGCTTCATCAGCAGTCCAGTCTTCCTCCTTTTTGGGGATGGTATCGCCCTCGCCATCCGTGACACGTGGTTTTTCCCATCCAATGAGAACAGTTTTCCAAACACGCTCGTCGATGCTTTTCAAATGCCATCTCATTCTCTGTTTTCAGAGAGAATAATTCTCACCATTAAGGATTGGAGGCCTCGGGTTGCCTTGAGCATCCATAGCACCTAAAAAGTAAGGATCAATACTTAAAAGGTTAAGTAACCCGCTCTAGATGCCAATTGTAAATTTGAAGGTTTATGGATATAAGAATAATTCTCAAATTCACGATGTTGTTAATCAATGTTACCAACATCAGTTAACAACATCGACCAGAGTAAATTAAATTTATGCAGCGGAAATTAAAATACGAGAACACGATTAAACAAATTCAGTTCACAAGTAAAAGTACTTGTGAACTTGGGTGTACAAACTCGAAAACTATATTACTTTCTTTTTAAGTTCAATACAAAATATAAAGTAATATATGAAAACTAAATATCAAGAAACTTGATACTAAATACTTGTTGCCGGAATGGCAAGATCTTCTTTGTCGGTCACGCAACTTCAAAGATCTTGTTTATCACGAACGTTGGCTCCAAGTAGATATCACTTCTTCGTGTTCTTCTTCTTTTCGTCGTGCGTCGTGTGTTCCTTGCGTCTTGCGTCAATCTCCTCACAATAATCCGTGCGTCAAAAGTGATTCCAAGTATTAGGAGTTCTTTTGTCTTAAATAGACAACCTAGAATCCTAAACTTGGTAAAATCCTAAACACAATTTAGGAATAATTAAAGTCTTGTACATAAACTAGGAAACATAATATTGTCCTAAATCTAGTTTCCTAACTTATTTTGTGCCCAAGAAAGGCAAATAACAAAATAGGAATTATTGCCAATAATAAATTTCTCAAATATATATATATATATATATATATATATATATATATATATATATATATATATATATATATATATGTTATAATTAACTTGAATTGGCACTTTCAGTATTTAGGTTGTCATCAAACTCATCTTCGTCAGTATTTTCATCATCGTTTAGAAACTCAGTTTCTGTCTTCTCCTCTACCTCATCACAAGTTCATTCAATTCATTAATAACAAGGTTGACATGTAATTGGAAATCTCTGTCCTCAATTTATATTGAATTGTACATTTCTATCTGCTCCTCTTGAAAGGATTGATCGGGTAACATAGGATCGATAAAACATATTTTCGATTTAACTTTAATTTTACACGTTACTAACAAATAAAACTTGTCTCATTTCAAACTTGGATACGGGCAGTAATAACCTTGACGCTTGGGCAACAAGTACAAGCAGATCATAGCGATTGAATCTACAGTTATAATTGACATCAACAAGCTTATATTAAGAATGAACCTTTGTGTTTGTGAGAGTTGGATCAAACCACTCACAATTGAACATGAGCGTGCTCTTGTAAGACAATCATGTATAGTCGAGTCTAACAACTTGTAAAGAATATAATCGATCCATCTGTATAATTTTAAAATCCGTTATTGGGGGGAAAAAACCTCCTGACTGGCATCGTACACCACGCCATCACCGAGATATACAAAATGTATATATTATTCAAAAATCATAACATATATATTAATTAAACATAACATTCACTTGTCGATCACCACGACATTACAAAACCTCCTACCACGCATTTTTTAAAACCACCATCAATTTTAAGAAAAATTAAAATACGTTATTGGAGGGACGAAACCCCCTTGTCGGCACGTACACCACGTCATCGCCGATATATACACCAACTAATCAAAACACCATCCAATCACAAAATGTATATATTATTCACAGAACATAACATATATATTAATTAAAGACAACATTCACGATCACTACGGCATTTGAAAACCCCCACCGTGCACATTGTAAAACTTTTCAAATATGAAATAATTACAATTTCACCCCAGATTTTTAAGTAATTATTAAATAAATCACAAATATTAACCCCAAATATATAATATTATAATTCAATCCTAGCTTTTAAATTAATTGCTAATAAACTCCAAACTATCCTTAATTTTCGAAATCAAACCTAAATATCTAAATAATTACAATTCAACTCTAATTTTTCAAAATATTTCTCAGTTAAACCCCAAACTAATCCTAATTTTTTAAATCAAACTCAAATATCTAAATATTTATAATTCAATCCTAAATTTTTAAGTAATTGCTAAAAAACTCAAAATTAACCCTAATTTTTGAAATCAACCCCAAATATATAAATATTTATAATTCAGTCATAAATTTTGAACTAATTGCTAATTAAACTCCAAACTAACCTTAAATCTTAAAATCAGACCCATGTATCTAAATAATTATAATTGAACCTTATTTTCGAAATATTGCCCAATTCAACCTCAAACTAAGTCTAATTTTTAAATTCAAACTCAAATAACTAAATATTTACAATTCAATCCTAAAACTTTTTAGTAATTTCTAATAAATCCAAAACTAACCCTAGTTTTTGAAATCAAACTCAATCATCAAAATATTTAAAATTCAATCCTAAATTTTGAACTAATTACTAATTAATCCCCAAGCTAATCCTAATTTTTTAAATCAAACTCAAATATCTAAATAATTACAATTCAACCCTAATTTTATAAAATATTCTTCAATTAAACCCCAAACTAATCCTAATTTTTGAAATCAAATCCAAATAACTTAATAATTATAATTTAACCCTAATTTTTCTAATTAATTATTAATTAAGACCAACAATAATCAGCATTTTTGAAATAAATCCACAACTATATTTCTAAACAATTAATTAAATATTTTTTAAAAAAATGGCGATGACGGTTCGAAGGTGTGGTGGCGGCTGGTGGTTGAATTGTAAAGTGGATTCCATGGCTCATAATCCCTATTTTCTGTTTTCATTCAATTTTCTTAAATTATATTTCACTCAAAAAAATCACAAACAATTTACATCTCTAAAATATTCTCCACCTCAAGATCAACAGTGTCACAATATTTTGGGCTCGTGTCTATTTGTAATTTAAGAAGAAATCACAATTATTTAATCATTAAATAAAAGTAAACGGAATGGAGGACCCAGTCGCAGCCTTTAATAACTTATTGTTGGAGCTGATAAGATCATTAATTTTACGTTCTTTCCAAATATGCCGACAAACGTTTTAGTAACATTTATTTATGTGTATCAGTATAACCACTACATATAATGTACACATTAATGCAAAAACCTTTGGACGAGGATTCGTCAATCATATGAGCCAATAAATTCAAGATATTGAGCTATGAGCAACAAAAAATATTGGTAAATCTAAAGGTAATATCAAATCATGTTTGATCGTAAATTTTGAACAGACAGCAACGGTCAAACAAGGAGTACAAGTTGACATATTTAACATATCATTATTTTTCATTTTTACATATACTCTTAGTTAATTTTCTACCTCATAAATTGAAAATTGATGATTACAATGCAAAATCGTACTATTCTAATAACAAATATATTAATTTCAACACTGATTTTTATGAGTATTAACTGACATTAATAAATTTAAGAAGGGTATAATTGAAAATTACTAACTAAATTAATTACTTAATTGTATAAACTACTTATTTCTTAATCTGTGTGAAACCAACCGTAAGACCATCATATTGGGACGAAGGGAGTACAAACAATCGATGTTAGGTAAAGTGAGCAACTTTGGTACTTTATAGGATCTTTTTCTGATCAATTGAACTAATATGATATTATTTCGATTGATTTCACACAAATTAAGAAATCATTAGTTTATATAATTAAATTGTTAATTTACTTAATATTTTTCAATTATTACAATTTTTGAATTTATTAGTATCAATTAATATTTATAAAAATAAGTGTTAAAATTAGTATATTTGTCATTGTAATAGTAAAATTTTGCATTGTTATCAACAATCTTATATTCATCATGAAAAAACTAATATTTTAAAAATATTAATTAATGATATGTGTGAAATGACAAAAATTAATTACATATTAAATACGGTAACTTGACTATCTTCGTAGGAAGAAAGAAAATGAAATAGCGAACTATTTTTGTGGGACGGGTAAGGTCTTTATCTTTTTTGACGGAATTACCACTTCAACAAAAAAAGGTCCGATTGAACTTTTTTTTATAAATTGGTCGATTTGACACACCTGATTTGATATTTTGTTTATATATATATAAATTGGTCGATTTGACACACCTGATTTGATAACCAATATAATGGGGAAAAAATGAATATCGAAAAGATTCACCAAGAATGATCCAATTTTCCAAATGGATCAGATCATGTATAGTTTGCAACCAGGCTTGAAATACCGTTCTTCATCATGTGCAAGTTGTTTGACTAAATTGAGGCCCCAAACCAACATAACATGTATAGTCAGATCGAGGTTAATGTTGACTTTGAAAAAGGATTATGTTTATGCCACCTTTGACTATTGAAGATAGGACGAAGTGTCTTTTCAGAAACCTAATTACAAAGCAGTATTTTCTGGATCATTGGGCGAGTTTCGTTACACATTATGTGAGATTTATGGATTGTTTGATTAATTCGTTAGATGGACGTTGAGATTACTTTAGAATGTGCGATTATTGGTAACTGGTTGAGCGAAAACAAAGTGGTCCGGCCAAGGATTTATGTATTCGGGGAATGTCGAGCGGCCTTGGAATTGAGCGATGGCCGTGTTGGGCGTATATTGTTGGAAAATTGAAAAGAAAATTACGTAATTTTCTTAACCTTTTTAATTAAATATGATATTTGGATAAACGATAAAATTGAGACTTGATACTCATAGTAGTGATGATTTTGTTAATTGTGTAATACCCACTACCGTCAACATTTGCTGACGGGTATTATCTATCAGATTGGGATTTAAACAATCGACCTCTTGTAAGTAGAGGAACGGTATTACCATCTCACCAAGACAATTACATATGAAAATTTATATATTTTTAATATATACAAGATATATAAATTAAGTTATAAATTATAATTATAATTAATTTCTGGTGTTTAGTAAAAAGCAACCAACTATCATCTAACCAATAATCGTTGAACGGTAAATTTATAATTATGTTGCAAATGCTCACTACTTGATCTTCTCTTTAGAAAAAACACGAGTTTGCAAACACTCCATACCTATATATCTACACGCACAACACAAGCATAATATTTTCTTTGAATTAGTAATTGATATGATTAGTAACAGCGCTAAAATTGCCCATTTATCAATTATTTTTCCATTTCTCTCTCTCTTTTCTTTTAAAATGTTCCAATTAGGGTTGCAAACGAGTCGAGCGGCTCACGAGCGCTCGCGAGCAGCTCGAGTCAAAGCTCGACTCGAGCTCGGTCAAACTCGAGCAGCTCGAGCTCACAAACGAGTCGAGTTCAAGCACGTTACTAATAAGCTCGCGAGCTCAACGAGCTGCTCGATTATGTATGAATTACTAAAATACCCCTATTTAATAGTATTAATTACAAGAATACCGTAATTTTATTAGATTTAAAACTAAAAAACTCGAGCCGAGCTCGAGCTTTTGTCGAGCGAGCATTGTCGAGTCGATCTCGAGCCCGAGCATGCTCATTTCCTTGTCGAGCCGAACTCGAGCAGCAATCTTTCGAACTCGTCGAGCTCGAGCTCAAATAAAAAACAATCAATCCTGGCTCGAAATCGTGAATGCTCGACTCGACTCGGTTCGTTTGCAGCTCTAGTTCCAATAGAAGATGATTATGACTGTGTTACAAAATTACCTTATAAAACCCCAAAATCTGTGTTGGAAATTTAACACACGTAGATATTTGGAAAAAAAGGATTTTGATGAGATATTTTTCTAGTTAAAATCAAGTTAAATTGCAATTTTAGTAAACGTTACATAAGTCTCAATTTCAATCATTTTAGCCACCGAAAATTGGAAAAAATGCTAAACAAAACCCACGTGTTAACATCTCCTGCCAAACATTAAAAGAAGAAGAAAACACAATTATCATCAACGTAAGACAATCAGTCATTGAACTAGTTTATTTCACACCACTAGTTTGTCCACGACGAGGAACCATAAGCTAGAGATATATGTACAACTTAATTAAGGGGAAATCAGAATTCCATGCACAAAACGTCTCTTAAAAGCCAATACAACAATATATTACAAGCTTTTGGCCACAGAACAAAAACCATTTTTCGTGGAGTATTCATTTTTTCACACATAAATATAAAATATCTCCAAATATTCAACATCGAACGGGCCTCTCATAAGTCGGAGGCAGAGACGGGCAATTCTCATTCATATTAGTGTACGGCTCTAAAGTATTGTAATACGGCAATTCCATTTTATACTCACCCAAGATCTGGCAGAACGGGAGCTTATCATCGCCATTGTTACACCAATTCGGCAAACGAGTCATATTATTCTCAAATATTTTAAGCATGTATGCGTCCCTGATCTGCAAGTAGTAAAAGAAAGCATTATAAGACGAAGTAAGCAGAGCTGATAATGGGCCAGGCTGGGCCAATATCTTTGGGGCCATACCTAGAAAGTTAGTCAAACTAGTACCGAGCCCTAAAAATCAAAGATTACCAGCTCAAGGCGTAAGAAGGTAAAATTGCGGTCAGAAAAGGCGAAATCATAGCTTACTTACCGTAAACTCAGTTACTTGAATGGAATTGGAGACAGGACCAAATACTCCAGCTGCTTTATACATCGAAAGAATAAAGGCGACACATGTTGTAGATTTACCATCGCTGTACACCCATTCATCTTGTTCGGGAATAGTGAGTAATTGATCAAAAGTAATGCCTCGCCGTTGAGTCTCAGCTAGAATTCCATGCAAGTCCAAATCCTACCAGGAAATAAAAAACAAGATGAGACATCCGGCAACCTATACAAGTTGAAGATCATATATGAATCTACAGTTGTTTGAATTTTGAACAAATGCAACAAAATATGAACTTCAATTCAATTCAATATTTCCACGATTTATTTATAATAATAGGGGATAATTACAAAAACTACCTTGAGGTTTAGCCTAATTAAAAAAATGTAAATACAAATAACCCCTTAAAGCATTACAAACACCCTCAAGATAGTTTTTTTATTTTTTTTCAGGGGTAGTTTTTGTAATTAACCCTAAGCATAGTCAATGTACTCCACGCATATATGATAGGTAATTAATCAGCAAATCAAGCAATCAGAAGCTTGTAGTGTGTTAGCTTATCCTTAATAACAATTTCTCGGAAGACCCAAGTAGAGAGTGATCAAAAGTTTGAAACAAGAGAACATAACGCACCTCAGTCCCGAGGCGCATATTAAGAGCTTCGTTCCACATGTTTGCAGCATAAGATGGCTGCATTCTGGTCCACATAGACATGACAGAAATAACCTGCAGACAGTTTTAAAATCATATTACTGAACCATCACTAAAAATATGTCGTATAATTAAAAGGACAAGATAGAGTACACAAGATAAGGATAACTAAAAAAACTACCCTTACCTAGTTTTATAATAAAATAATAATAAATATCCCTGAGATTTGATTCAGTGTTAGAGGCGGGGCTAATTGTAATGTTTTTTTATAAACGTGAAGAAGGGTTTTGAAATGTTTTTTGCTCAGACAAAATAAAATTTCAGGGGTATTTTAGTAATTGCGAAAGACAACTGGGTTTTGGTAATTAACCCCACAATATTATTCCAAAGAGGATGTGCATGTGCACATGCACGCATACCAAGTGAGCATCCAGAGGCGGAGGATAATTGTCAGCTACAGTGTCGATCCAACTAAAGATCATGTTGTGATAACCATATGGCTTGCCAGCCATCTGCCGAGCATACTCCCAGGCAGCACTAGTATTAAACCCAGCACGTACTTTCGGATGTAACGGCAACAAAGCTATTTGCGGATTTGAATCATCCTTGAGTGCCAGTTCCCACCACTCGTCCCAAGGAATTACAGCAATTATCTCTTCACCCTACATTACCAGCAATAGGATCACAATATATTAAAATAATGAACTCGTAATAAAACACTCGTAGCACAACACAATTTAATACAATATCATCTAAAACACTGATCTAACAACAACAACAAAAGGAAAAGACATTTAGTTACCTAATTCCCTCCCACCCTCTCTGGATCAGGGATCCAGATCCCAGATTCTGGTTCCCGGGTCGAAATGGAACCCCTCTGGGTCAGGTCTGGATCCCCAAAACTGGGGATCCGCTTTTCAACAAAAAGAAACTACAGAAAATGGCTTTTGAAAAAGAAGACAACTCTTTTAATGTATAGAGCTGTTGCCATTAATGTAAGATTCAAAATAATTTAAGGTTCCAATAAAAGTGCCCATAAATGTACTTCAACCCTCATAAAGGTCATTCTTATTCTCAACGACTCCAAATGAATCTATGTTACTACTTTATATATTTGTCTTTGTTAATTTGTTTTGGCTTAGAATTGATATCTTTATTTTGGGCTTTTAATTGATAATCTACGTCTTAAAAATACTCTTTCTTTAAGTAATATATATATATATATATATATATATATATATATATATATATATATATATATATATATATATATTTTATTTATATTATCGACCCAAATCGTAACGCGGGCCAAAATAGAGTACCGACTAAGCCTACCCCCCTCATACCGCGTACCGGCCAAAGTGGCGATCCACACACCTGTACCCGCGTCACAGACGATCCAGGTAACTATGTTCTGAACTGCTCAATCAGAGAACTTGATCCATAAATTGTTAATTAATTTACTAGGCAAACTTTATCTGACCAAAATTATTAGTGTAACATAGAAATTCCAGTTTTACAGAATCACTAGTACAAAGTATTCTTTTAGTTGAAATATAAACATAGAAATATAGATATGGACTAAACCAACATGTCAAGTTTTTAGAGCTTACATAATAATACATCAGACGTTTATAAAAAAAATTAAAAATAGATGAAACATCATTCACAACCTGACCAAAAATAAGAAAATGAATTAAACAAGTAATCACTTGTAAATCCTTCTTTAAGTTATAATGTTTTGGGAAATTTTCATTAGTTGAGGAAATAGTTAAAAAAAAAAAAACACTAAACTTTCGACATGAATGTATACCACATATAATGATGGTAGCATATAGAATATACACCACAAACCTTTTCGTTCTCATGCCCAGATTCACCAACCCAAAGATTACCCGATTCATCCTTCAAGCACACAGCCGTATGTCCAGCAAACGCACCAGTGACCCACTTCTCAAGCGTCTCAAATCCACCCCATCGTCCACGGATCTTCGAAACAGCTAAAAAGTCTCCAGAGTGCACATCGTCTGGATTGATGGTCACACGCCACGGTTGACTACGTTTTTCAAACGTTGCACCCATGTGTTTCTCCAGAAAAGCCAGATTAGCACTCTGGCCCCAACCAGTGTTAGAGAACAAAGGCAAGACATCGACCATTGACATAAATGTCCCAAGCATTCCCGACGGCATAAGAAAAACTGAGATCCCATGCTGCTTTACCTGCTCAAAACGTTCCAAATGTCACAGCTCCACTTTTTAAACCTACCATTGATTGAATTATTAGACAAAATTGTGCTTACATATTCCAATTCAGCAGGTTCCTCCCATGATTCGATTTTCAATGTATGGTCTCGAGCGGAGAAGTAGTAGTCCCAGGTTACCCTATAAGGAGTGGCAAATACATACAAATCCATGCATGTCCAGCTGTGGGCCGCAGCAGTCTGAAAAGGTAGAAGATTTAAAAGGTAAGCAAATACGAAATACAGACCATGGTGAAATGCGAGGTTCAATTAAACAAAAGCACATTAACATTTTAACACAGCATAACTAATACTTCCAAATTGCAATTAGCAATTACTAAAGTAAACAATTGCAGACCTCAATTCCAAAAAAGAAAGAAAGAATTACAGAATTACGTTTTTTTTGTTTTGTTTTTTTTTTTTTGGTTGTCCCATTTTTTTATTTATTTATTTTTTTGAAAAACCATACTGCATAATCACCATAAAGACCAACAACTGGGCACCAGCTTCTTTAATTTCCGCATTTGTTCACCCTTGAGCTTTTTTTCATCTTTATTTCATTCCTCTAGAAAATCAGATACTTCAAAAAAGCAACACATCAGCATATACCTCTATTCTATTCAAATTCCAACAGTAACTCAGACCATTACTAATGCTATTTTCTAGTAAACAAATTGGACGAACGCACTCACAAACACCCACCCACACCCACAGAGAGAATCAAGGGTCACAGACCGAGAGATGAATGACGCCACCGCCGATTCCCCTATCGCCGGCACCGGCGAACTCGATCTGCGCCTCGTTATCAAAGAAGCACGCGCCTTTCCACTTGATCGTCCCATTATTCGGCGCCAGCGATCCGATATACTGCGGCAGCAAATCAACCGCACTGTGAATATTGTTCAGCACGGGCCACGATATCTGACGTGGCAACACTGGAAGCACGTCGTTCACTCTGAACGGCACTTTAAATGCATCCCCAAATTCAAACCCTAACCCTAACCCGACAAAAATTACGAGCCTCAGCAACCACAACTTACTATTTGCAGATAACATTGTTTGCGCTGACAAGATTAATCGAATTTAACACGGGATTTTAAAGCTGCGCCTTTGATTTCATCGAGTATAAGATCAAGGGAAGGGTTTGATTCGATGGAGTTTACGGCCAGAGAGACTTTTCTTTTTTCTTATCCAAGTCAAATTTGGCTATTTAATGGGGAAAAAAATGGGTCGCTTTGCCTTTGGTTTAATTGGAGTGAAATTGGTTGAATGATTGCCAAGGAAGAAGACGAAGACTGATTTTTTAAACGGTGAAAATGGTTGAAAGCTTTGAATTTTACATCTGTGACGGATAGTTTTTGTCTACGTTACCATAACTTTTTTACTATTTAATTTGATATGAAACTAGTTTAGAATACAGCTGAGTTGATAGTTCATTTAATTGCAATTATCCATATATCTAGATTACTGTGGAATATAAATAGATGGTACTTTTTTATTATCGGATAGTTTTTGTTAGATATGTTATGTCAGCGGCGTGTGGGAAATTATTAGAATATAAGGAAATGTGTATATTTTAATACTATTATATTCATAATTTATCTTTTTCTTATTTGTTTTTTTGCCTATAATTATACATTGTTCTTATATTTTTGAATTATATTTATATTGATAAATTAGTGAGACACTTATACTTACAGAATGCATTTTGTTGAGGCGTGTAAACTCTTTCAAATAGCTTATGAACTATCTAAATCTGTTTGATAAACTTTTAAAGGAAATATCATACAAATTCTAAAAATAAGATTTTATGAATTTATAAGTTGTTTTAAGAGAAGGGAAAGATCCCCAATAAAATTAAAAAAAAAAAAAAAAAAGATTGCATTTTAACAATCTCATTTACTCAGAAATGATTACTAATATTATAAAAGCTCTAACCTCTCAGAGATGATAAAAATGTAAGATGTCAGTCAATTCGTGTTTTACGATTCATTTAACAATGCTTTGTTGCACATAGGGGTGTAAATGAGCCAAACAGTTCGTGAGCTATTCGTTACCCGACTCGATAAAAGCTCGCTCGAGCTCGTTTAAAAAGACTCGTTTAATAAATGAGCAAACTCTAGATTCATGGTATTCGGCTCGTTAGCTCGTGAGCGGTTTCGTTAGTGAGTTCGTTATTAAACTCGTATAACTTAAACTAATAATTTGGTTTTAATTATAATTTTTATACTTGTTCATATGAAAAATATAGAAATATATATATAAACTTATTTGTTTACGTATCTTAGTAGGTGTGTTATATACTTTAAAAAATATTTTATTCTATTTTTGTAATAAAATAAAGAATAATTTAATTAATAATTAATATCTTTTGAGCTCGTTTAGGCTCGATTAAAATTGAAAAAGCTCACGAGCCATCGATATGTTCGTTAAAAAAAGCTCGAGCTCGAGCTCGATAATAAACGAGTAAGCTTAAACTCTCTAAGCTCGACTCGGTTCGGCTCGTTTACAGCCCTAGTTGCACATATTTGTTGCGGTGTGAATCAAGCATTGCACACCACATCACACGTTTCGAGTCTCATCACAAATCAAGTCAAGTGTATACCATAAAATTTGAACAGCGTCTAGACGGAGCAATTTGTTGCGGAGTAATAGGAATAAAAATATAATTTACATGATTAATAAGGAGTTTTAGATAAATTCATTACTTTACTAGTTTTATATTTACTTATTTACTTTTTATTAATTATTATGGATAGAGATTTAATATCTTTTTTGTGGAAAACAAATTAAATAAAATAATTAAAATATCTAAATATAATCAATCAATAAATTCTTTATTAATTTAACTACCATTCATATAGATTTTCTCCTAGTTGAAGTCTCATTCATTTTACTTGTTTTTCTTTTAAACATATTGCTCCGGAGCAAATTGCTCTATTGCAAATTGGTCCGTGTATTCCTCTTTTTTGTCGTTCTTTTTATTTTTTGTAAGACAGTTTATTAATATTGTTGAGGTTTTTTTATTTTTGTTTTTTAAAAGATATTTTTATTAATATTTTTGAGAAAATGTATAAATTGAACTTGTAAACTTATATTCATATGTTTTCAACTTAATCAAATAATATAATACATTAAGATTATATTTATTTTATTTCGAAATTGATAGGTAACTCTTACTAACAGTATCATAACTACTATAAAATAGTAATTTAGTTTAATAATATATATATAATTTTAATTTCATTGAAAATATATAAAATATCTATAATTTATTTCTCATTATTAATGCTTTATGTTAAGATATTTTTGTCCAAATAAATTAGAAAAAAAAGTATCGTCCAAATGTTACATTAGCGCAGACAGCTTAAGCGCCTTAGGTGCGCGAAAATCAAACTGGCTATAAGAATATTGTAAATATTCTTAAGCGTAATATAATTATAGTTTTATAAATTTATTCAAATGGTTTTTGAGTTTAATTGATTATTTTCACATTAAAAAAAAAACTACATGAATTTGACTTTGGTTATAATTTAACAAGATATTAAAATATTGATGAATTAATATTCTATTAATATTTTTGTTTATTAGTTTGTACATATATATTTGCAAATTGCTCGTCATTGTAAATCTTGAACAAATGAAGAATATGGTTATAAAAAAGTTAATAATATGCAAATAAATTATTGTTGGAATTATATTAAATTCAATTTTACAAGAAAATTATTTTGCTATATAATAACTTTATAATATATTCAGATTCAATATATAATTATAACAATATTTTAAATATTAGTAATTTATTTTTTATTATTAACATCATTCGGTTTCGAATCACTATTTATTATTATTATTATCAATTTATTTTATTATTTAATATTTAAATTAAGTTTATTAATAATTTTATTCACATACTTATAAAAATTCAAAAGATGTCATATTTTATTAGAAATTAATATTTCAAATCAATATTAAAATTAGATGACTGGACATGAATTAGTATTATATATAAAAATTTAATTAATTAGCACAATTAAAGTATATAGAGAGATTTTTTTTGTATGATTAGAAAAAACAATTATTACATATATTTTTTTTCCATTTCAATACAAATCAACAAGTTTTTAATGAATTAACACATTAAGTTAATTGAAAATAAATTTTATTTTATTTTATTTTATTCTGATTTCAAAATATTTTATAAAGTCTTATATTTTTTGGATTTTTCATATTTTAAAATATATTGATAGGTTTTTAGAATTAATAAAATATATTTTAAATACTATATATATAATACCTATGTACTAAATGAAAATATTCATATCATACGTGTTGCGGATGCTTACTTGGCGACTTTTGAAAATTTGAAAACTTACTAAAATATAAGATTTATAATATTTAACTAATTATATATATTTCCTTTATTCTTTTCAAACTTAATATCTTCATTTTATTGTATTTGCCTATTTATTATTCTCCTTTAATTATATTTTGCTTAATTCAAATTTTCATTCTTTTAATACAAAATTATAAAAATACTTAATGATATTGACTAGGATACATGTTGAGAATATAGTATATTTTGAGTTTTTCTAAATAACAAAAATTATTAAAAATTTTAAAATAAGAAAATAAATATAAAAGTATTTCATAATAATAATAATTATTATTAATTAAAATATATTAGAGACAAGTTGAGAACGTGACAACTTTTGACTTTTTCTAAGTATGTAAATAAGATTATTAATGAATTAAATTTAAATATTTAAATATAAAATTATTTAATAATAGTTAATAAATAGTGATTAGGCATAGATAGTTGAGAACATGATGTCTTTTAATTTTTTATTTGTATATATAAAAACTATTTAATTATTATAAATATTTTTTTATATTTATCTTTTGATTAATCTTGTGTAACACACTAGTGTTAAACTAATATATATATCTCACCTATATAATAAATGAAAAGATTTATATCTTTCGTGTCTGCTTATGAAACTTCGGGCTGACCTGTAAATTTATGTGATTTGAATGCTTACTTGGCGAGGTTTTGAGGTTTTGAGACTTACTAAATATAAGAATTCTAATATCTACCTAATTTGTTAAGTTTCTTTTATTATATTTTATCTAACTTAATTTATTATATATAATATTTTCCTTTGATTAAATTTTATCTAATTCAATATTTTATTTATTCTTCTAATATAAATATATAAGAATTCATATATAATTAGAAAGAAAATCAAACACTTATCTTAATTAAAAAAAATACTTATAAGATAATGTTAATTACAAAAAATAAAAACTTAATTATTTATTTCAATTTAAATATAAAAATATAAATTTATGTAATAATAATTAATAAATATTAATTACACACCAGTACAATACAACATGGGTCGAGAATACTACATCTTTTTAATTTCTCTAAGTATGTAACTAAGAATTATTATAGAATTTAATTTAAATATTAAGATTTAAAAATATTTAATAATAATTAATTAGTTAAAATTGGGTACATGTTGAGCATGTAACAAGTTTTGAACTTATTTACGTATGTGAATATGAAATTATTAACGAATTTAATCTAAATATTAAAATACAAATTATTTAACAATAAAAAACAGTACTTAATAAATAGTAACTAGCCATTTGTAAAAGACGAGTTGAGAATACGATATCTTTTTAATTTTTCTTAATTTTAGATTTAAAAACTCTATAATAGTTATAAATATTTTTGTATTTATCTTTTGATAAATCTCGTGTAACACACGCGTATTAAACTTGTGTGTGTGTGTGTGTGTGTGTGTAATATTAATTGTTAGCCATGCTTTTATTTACTATGGTTATATAAAAAATATATATAACATAAGTTAAAGATTTTTTTATACAATAATAAAGTCTTCCACTTTAAAACAATCTATTTAAATTATTAATTACATATTTAATTCATGTCAAAGTTTATCATACATATCATATGTTATTTTAAGAAAATATATAATTAGATATGAATTTAAAAGTTAGATTTTATTACTATATACAATTTATATATATAATAAGGTTAGAACTATAATTGAATATTACTTACCTTATAAATAATTTGTTGATCCGGAGCAAATTGCTCCATATAGTATCACTATATAAAAAGTAGGTATTTTTAAATGTGTTTCCCAAAAAATTTAGGCCTATTTTTTACTATTTGTAATAACTCATATTTATTATTTATTTAATTATTTATGTTAATATTTTTTTTATATTAATTATTTTCAAGATCGAAATATGGTACGATTGGATTTTTTTAATTTGTACTTTTGTAAAATTGATTCAGAGTGATTATCGTATTAAGTTAAGTTTGAATTTTACGTGATTATTTAAGGTATTTGCAATTTGTATAATTTATATTGAAAAATGTTTATAATTGAAAAATAAGCAATACTTATATAAATATTTTGTTCAACCATTAATATTTGGTTTCATGTTATAATTAGATGTTTGTAACATTAATTATTAAAATGTCTAAACAATTAAGTAAGATTTTCAATTAAGTAAGATTTTCAATTCTTATGGGGGGGTGGGAGGGGAAAGATTGGTGAGTATAATTAGCTGTAAAATAGTTGTTAGAAATTTTGAACTAAAATTAAAAGATGCATATTCAAATTTAAATGTAAAATAATAAAATCATAATTTTATTAGTTGACCCCAGTTAATAAAAAAACCCCCATTTTTTAAATAACCCATTTTACCCCTATGTAACAAAAAAAAAATAGTAAAACCTAAAAAAAAAGTTGTTTCATATAAACGAGAAGAAAGAAAATCCGAAGAATAAGAATAAGAAAAAAAATGCATGAAAATACTTGTTAAAAAAAACAAAAACAAAAAAAAAAAAATAAAAAAATAAGGAGAGCATCTACGGATCGGGGTCAACAGTTTTGTTTGATTCAATTACGTAGGTTATATGGTTTGATTTGATTTGAACATTAA
>BMAC01000424.1:73162-105911 GCA_014905375.1 Phtheirospermum japonicum | reverse complement strand
ATATATATATATATATATACGAACATGTTGTTATGTTAATAAAAAAAAGTTCAAATACAATGAGATGTTTTGAAAATAATGCGTTTGTAATTTGTTCTCGAACACGTTGTTGTTCTACTTTATTTTTCGAACTGTTCGACAAATATTTTTTTAATAGTTAATTTTGTATTATGATAAGATTATTTTAGTCTTTTCAACAATTACTATTTTTATTCAAAATATTATGGGGTGAACTCATACAATATTAGGGTGTCAATATTCGAGCACTAAATATATTGAAATTGTTTTTTATTTTGCCTTGAGAAAATAAAAAATTGAAATATCAAAATTAAAACATCACATTAGATTGATTGTACGATATGAAATAAATGAATAACAAAACACAAAATCACAAACATTCATAATCAAGACAAAAATAATAATTAAAAAAAACTTTTATTCATCGAACCCACGATTAGAATAGGGTCTACTCCAGAGTTTTAAAAAGCAAAAATAAAAAAAAGATTTTCGAATCGGGAATATAGATCTAAAAATCCACCAACAAAATTTTTAAATAATAATAAAAAGCAAAAGAGATCACCAGAGATCTAGCTTCGCTTATTCTCACTGCTCTAAATGAACGACAATGGGAATACGGAGATGTAATCTGCGGTTCCACCGCCGCCACCGCCTTCGACATCTTAAACATGAAAATCGAGAATACAAAAAATAAAACAAACAAACAACAAATAAAATCCTAATTTAGGTTTCACAGACCTTAGCTCAATTTTTGTTGGGATTAGAACAATAAAAAAAAAAGTTTGCAGAAGAAAATAAAATTAAAGAAGGCGCGTGCGAGAGTGGTAGATGCTTTCACAAACCTTAGTTTCTTAAGACTGACTCCAAGAGCCTCTCTATAATGGCTCCTTAGCCAATTTAGGGAAGCAAAACTATGAGATTTGCTCCAAGAGGCTCCCTAAACATCCTCTCTAAAATAGGGAGCTCTCTTCTTTTAGTCTCAACTCCCTAAAAGTAGGGAGTAATTTTTGACACCCTACAATTTTCTTTTTTACTTTAATTAAAGTGGCTCCCTATCTGCAAATTAAAAAAAAAAAAGAATAAAAGGAAGAAGAACACGGACGCAAAAACAGAGCCTAAAAAAGCCAGGAAATAAAAAAAGCGAGAATTGACCAAATCACCCTCATCCAATATTTACACATTTTCCTGCCGGCAGGTAATGGGCTTAAAACTCTATTTACACACTTTCCTGCCGGCAGGAAAGAGTAGAAATAGTTTTTATTCTTATTTTTTTTATAAACTCTATTTACACACTTTCCTGCCGTCAGGAAAGAGTAGAAATAGTTTTTATTTTTATTTTTTTTATAAACTCTATTTACACACTTTCCTACCGGCAGGAAAGAGTAGATTTTATATATATATTTACAACGTCCAGTTATATGATTCTTGTGAATTTGCTTTTTAAGAAAACCTGACTCTATACTTGCATAGCACACAACGTCCACAACTCAGTTTTCATCATTACAATTTCATATCTTTCATTTTTCATATTTGGAATTTCACCCCTCTCAATTTTTATATTTAGAGTTTCACCCCTCTCAGTTTTCATATTTGCAAGAGACAAAAAAATTAACAGTTAATAAAAAAGTATTTAACTTAGATATAAATATATGATAAAGAGTTTATTAATAGGGAGTCTGTTGGAGTAAAATTAGAATAGGGAGTCCCTAAAATAGGGAGCTGAAATAAGTAGGGAGTCTGATAAAATAAAGTGAGATAGGGAGCCTGAAATAATAGGGAGAATTAGTTTAGGGAGTGAGATTTAGGGAGTTTGATAGACATTCTGTTGAAGTTAGTCTAAGTAACTTTCACAAATCTTAGTTTCTCAAGTAGATGGAAAAGAAAAAATGGGAAAAAAAATTATTTTATATTTTGGCAAAAATCTAAAAAGTGTTACATTTTAACACAAACAACCAAAGACTGCCAACTCAACTTCCGGAACTACCAGATGGCGACACATGTCAAAACAACGTCTAGCTGACATACAAGCTAGCGCGTCAACAACATTAACAAATAGGGTTGGTTTGAATAATTATTACATTATATAGACTTTTTGATTGGGAATGGTGACATACTTAAAAAATAGTTTTTATTTTATAGCTTATTTTCATATATATATATATATATATATATATATATATATATATATATATATATATATATATATATATATTATTTGCCATTGTAAAAATAATTATTAAAATAAACAATGAGTACATATATAATATTCACGGCTGCAAAAACCGAATTTTAACTTATGAAAACATATATTGTGCAAAAGTAAATCTATAATATGAATTTAGAGAATTACTTAATATATTTTCCTCGACAATGAACAAATTTTACTTCATATGTTTCATATTTTAATTCATAATAGCACTCAGACAATTCGAATTGAAATTACTAATAGCCGAAACAATGAAAACATCCAATTTTTTTTGATATATAATGAAATGTACAAATAGACATACGATTTTGCGAGTCACCGATTGAGTCAATGGAGATGACAACTCCACAAAATCGCTGAAAGTGGGGGAAAATATACTAAACCCCCTTAACTATTCGAATTTTTTGCACTTTATCATACAAAGTAATTTTTTGTAACATATTACCATATAAACTATACGATTTTTATAACTTAACCTATATAGACAATTTACTCTTGAAAATTTCGGTGAAAATTACTCTAACCCCCCAGACTATGTGTTTTTTTTAACTTAAACAAATAGCCTAATAGTCTTAACATTTCGCCAAAATATTTCTTATTTTATTTATTTGTGGCTATATTTTATATATTTATTACCTACTAAAATTAAATAGTTAACAAATAAGTATTCTAATATTTATTTTTTTAATTAATAAACTTATTTATTACATATATTTTTTATTATAATATTTTTTTCTTTAATATGATAATTAGAAAAATAAATTGAATTTATTATTTTGGTAGTGTATTGGGCGCGTATCGAATAAGACATTAAAATAATAAGTTCTTTTCAATATTCTCTAATTTAATTTCAACATTTAAGTAAAATAATATTTTCAAAAACAAAATAGAACTAAACTAACTATGTTAATAGTGTTTAAACTCATACTAAAGTAATAAGTTTGGTTCATATTTTCCTATTTAGTATGTTTTTATATTAATTTATTACATATTTGCAAAAATAATTATACTGAAACTAAATAGAAAAATTCAATCCAAACTTATTACTTTGGTATGCTTTCAAGACACTACTAAAATTTATTTGACTTAAATAATAAAAAACATTAGAAAATTTTTTGAATCAAACTTATTATTTTGTTATGGTGTTCGAAACAAAACTTATTTTGATTTTTCTAATTATATTAATAATAAAAATAAATATTATAATTATAATTATAATACATATTTATTAATTTTTTTTTAACTTTAGTACGTACTGAATACATGTAGCCAGAAAAAAAAAACTTATGGTGAAGTGTAAAAACATTAGGTTATATAGTAAGGTGCCAAAAAAAATAAAAATACATAGTTTGGGGGGTTTAATGTAATCTTCACCAATTTATAGGGATAAAATTGTCCATATAGGGTTAAGTGCAAAAATCGCATAATTTATATGGTAAAGTGCAACAAAAAATACTTTATATGTGGTAAAGTGTAAAAAATCGAATAATTCAGGGGTTTTAGTATATTTTTCCCTATAAAAGTGTTGATATTACACATTAATTTCACCTCAACAAAGTCCAAACAAAACTATACCGCAAGGGCATTAAAAAATATATACACTCACCTCTAGTCTGCTTAATTTATAGAAGCTTGTGATCCGAGTTCGAAACTTTCAAAACCCGAATAGAAAGCAATTAGAATAGCAAGGGATACACAAAGCACTTTCTTCCACACGAAAGGGCTGCCTGAATGGATTGATCTGAATCTGCATTGTAGGACAAAACATCTCCAGACCAGTTTATAGGAAAATTTGGATTAATTGCAATTTCAGTCCTATAACTCTTACGATTTGGTGATTTTAGTCGTATAACTTCTTTAAGTGGCAGTTTTGGTCAATGAGGATGTTACCCTTTGTCAAAATAGCGATTTTGGTCCCTCTAACTTACAATGGGTTGGCAATTTTAGTCCTGTATTGGTCCCTCAAAATTATTTTGGTAATTTGCCATCAAGGGCATTTTGGGACTATATAAAATACAAATTTCCATCGGGGGGTGGGGGCGAAATTGCCAATTAAGATACTTTTGAGGACCAGAATAGCTAGCATATCAGAATTACGGGACCAATTTTGCAATTCATCCGGAAAATTAATGTACGAAATAATGCAGCATGAGTTGGAACGAGACGCACTTGAATTTTGGGAGCAGTGCCCGTGACGGAGCTAATACAAGAAACCGCCAGAAGAGAAGCTTCTTCGCAGTAATCGGAAAAAACTGCCGGAACTTTGATCTCCTTTATTACTTCCTACTCAAAATATGACGAGCCAAGAAAAATAGACATATAAGCATTTTTATACAGAAAAAAATATTTTCGATAAAAGGTTTTTTTTGAGGAGAAAAAACAAACTCACGAGTGTAGGTAACCAGCTCGTGTAGGCAGCAATACCAGCGTTTGGAGCGATGATTATATGAGGAAAAGAGTCCTGCAGGTAAAACGGATCGAGTAAAAAAATAACAAATGCGTGGTAAAAAGTTATTGGGATGCTAGTAACAAACCTTCAGTAATTCTCTGTAATGTTCATGATAACAACCTGCATGAAATCGTAATGTGATTGGACATGAATTCTCAACAGGATCATTACACCGACAGTTTGTCTCTTTACATCGAACATAGGTGTTTAAATCAATTACTTCACCGTTCCTGGATACAAATGGGAGATGATTCAAATGGAAAAAACACATACAGTATAATTAATTAAAGTAAGCACTATATGCAAAACAATTCAAGAAAAAACGAAGTATTTTAATATTCAGTGCAAGTAAAATCAGCATCACCAAGGAATGCACTTATCTTCAGATATTCCTAGACTGAGATAGTTTCATTTGTCGGAAAGTTGCTAAATTGTCTCTAAAATTCTATAATTTATTAAATAAATAAAAAATTGGGCAAAAATATTAAAGTTTATATCATCAAATTTATTTTCTACAACACAATAGTGAATATGTACTGTGAGCCTAACCTAAGATGTGGAATGGCGGGTCCAACAAGGTCTATATGCACCTTTACTCCGGGCAAAAGTGCCTGCAGTTCTCCAAAGACTGCAAGCTGTAGGAGTTCTTTTTCTGGTCCTTCAAGAATTTAGTTCATGTGGCAAAGACTTAAATTACCAGAAGTGTATGTATAATCAATACAAAAACAGAGAGAAAAATAACTAAATATTCAATGTGAAAAATCGTAAATGTTAAAAATATACACCAAACACAAGGACTTAAATTTTCATAAATGGAGGATGTTCAGAGTATCATAATGCTGAATATAACATGCATGACATATCATCAGTTTATTCTGCCACATAATGTTGAAAGTGGGGTTTCTAAAATTAGATTTTTTTAAAACTTTTTTATATTTGAAGACTTATCACAAACTAAAAACAAGAATTATACAGAGAACAAGTCTAATAGCCTCCACGTGAATGCCAATAATTGTAGAGAAGCATCAATTTAAAGAAGTAAAATACTAAACAAGCCAAAATGTTTCAAATCTTAATAAGTTCTCGAAATCATATAATTAACTCTCTCTGTGATACCAGAACCGCAATTGACTCAATTGCAATATATATCCTATAACTGTCGAAATATCAGGGGCTCAATACAAGAAAATTGAAATAAAAATTTAACTTCAAATGAAAAACTACAAAGACAAGATACCTAAGTAATGTATCCTCAGTTCGTTACTGATCTCAGGAATCAAACTTTCACGAGTCGCAAGCTGAACAGCCCAATATATAGTGAGTGGCTGCAACAACAACCAAAAAAAAAAGTTACTGCATTGGCAACTTCTGTACAGTAAGAACATTCACATATAACAACATACCCAATGAAGAAGAAAAGCAGCAGGGCTATTACGAGGGATGCACCTCCATTCATAGTAGTCTTTCCAAGTATTTAGACGTTGTTCGAGTATTTGAGATGAAGGTCCTGTACATGTTTACTTATTTAAGTATCATCATTTAACATAAAGGAATCACTTATAAGCTAAAAATAATAATATTTATTGTTGAAGTACAATTAAATAAAAGATCGTGACTAGCTGCTACCGTAAGAACGAAAGTCGACATAAACATAATCAGTTACTTTACAAATCCATCACAATGCAAGTAATTAAATTTAAATTTGCTCGGACAAAGATTATTTATTTATTCTTCTTTTACTTGAAACAAACTGGATATTAATTCTCATCACAAAATCAATTATGGAGTGGATTAGGCCCTTGAGGAACCTCCCTTCGAACCACAACGTGCATTTTATTCTTGCGCTTGTTTTTCTCCAAATCTTCATATGGAGAACTTGTCTTAAAGTGCTTCAAGAAAAATGAATTGAATTTGGATCTTATTCTAATTTGCTCAAATTCTTGGCTTGGAGGATTATTAATTGGCCTGCAATTGAATTTTGGAATAACTTATAAGCTAAAAATATAATAAGAACCTTTACAAGGACACAACTCGCTCGGAAGATTCCAACCGTCGATCAATCTGCAAACATCATACGAGCAATAGAGCCAGCAGTTGGTGAAAAATCATATAGGCATGTTTAGCAATTTATTGTTGGCATTTTCTATTTGTTAATAATATAGATTTATACGGTGAGTGTATTGAATAATTAAAACAACATTTAAAAAAAAATAGTCAATATTATTAAGTTATTAAATATACAGATTTTTTGAGTTGCTAACTTGCAAATATATAAAATTATTTTGTGCAAATAGATAAATATTATTAACACTTGATCAACAAATTAGATGTAAACAATTTATTAACATAAGTTAATGATAAATATGTCACATTTTGGAAACATTAGGACGAACTTATCATTTCAACCCACTTTTCAACCATCTCTTATTAAAAAATAAACTCAAATATCCGACCTTTTCAAAATCAACATTTTGAAACCAAATAGTTAATTCAAACCTCTGTTTACCAAGATTGAGTCCAGAAACCTCTAAGTTGTGTTCAAAACTCATAGCTGAGAAAAAAGAAAAGTACCTTGAATTATCAAACCTCATAGCTGAGACTCCACAACTACATTCATACATCCACATTCCTAATCGGTGAATTTCATGCCCTGTTAAAAAGGAACACCGTGTCTCCTACAATCAACACCTAATTTCTTAATTTTCTTTGAAAGCTAAGCAATTAAAAAATAATTCAACTAAAACTGCAATCGGAATCGAAAATATTAAATAAAACAGCCACCACCTGAAGAGCTTCTAAAGTAAATGTGAAAGGGAAATCATTCAATAAATCAGCGCGCTTCATTTGCTGTTCTAACCTCTCGCACTCTCTCCTATGCACACTTCTGTGTGAAACCTTTTATCAATTGTAGAAAAAGACGAAAAATAAGCAAGAGATTGAAAATACACCACAGAATGTATATGAGAAGCTTTCACACGAACTACGAAAAAAAAAGAGGAACTTAGAAACACCTGGTGAGATAGGGAGCAGTAGGCGATGGCTCGGCAGCGGTGGCAGTGTCTGGTGGCTGGGCCGCAGCACGGCGTCCGGCTTCCCTTTGCGGCGCACTCCATTTTTCTCCGATGAATAAAGATGACTGATTATTCTCTTTCTCTTTGAGCGTTCGACTAAATCGTTGTTGGACTTGTGCCAATTGATTACGCTACAAATAAGAGACATCTCTGTTGATTATTAATTATTTTTCTAATCGAATCATCTTAAGTTTCTTTTATGCGAGGAATTGGAGATTTTTTAATCGCCTTAGAATATTTGTAACAAACTGATACTATAATTAATTTATAATTGTACTATAATAACATAATCTCGTTATATTTGATAATTAATAAGTAAATACTATTTTTATTAGTTTTGTATCTTAATGAATTATTAACTAACAAGTAAAAATTAAAACTCACAATACTTTAATAATTTTAATTTTCAATTGTAATTTGAAAGTAAAATGAAGATTATCTAAAAGTCGAATCAAATTGTACCAAAATTAAAAAGAACCGTTGAATTTGATATTTTTCCAAATTGAACCGTACTATACCGTACAATAGTGATACAATTCTATAGATATCCAAATCTCCAAAGCAAAGAAGACCGTGCTCATCTCTAAGTAAATGGCATAAAAGTGTTTTCTTCCGTTAAAAATTGTAGAAGAAGAAAAAATAATGTTATTATTGATAAATAAAAAGTTCCTCATGTAAACAATATTTCTATGAAATTGTAAGTTACTACGTTAGTGCATAGAGAAAATATTTTTTTAAAGGATGAAATGTTTTTTTTCTTCAATTTATTAGCTAATTAATAACAACTATAATTGTAATTTTTTCTTAATTTGAATCTAATAACCTATCAGTAGTTTCTTGAGCACTCTACCAAGCAACCTAAGGAGTTTATTGATTTGGAATAAAGTATAAGCTCTTGTACTAAAAAAATCTAATCAATCAGGTCCAAGACTAAACTCACACAGGCAAAAATATCAAAATTTAAAAAATAGAAAATTCTAGAAAAAGAAAGGGAAAAAAAACTATAAATCCCTAATAACTAAAATTTCTTTAAATAAAAACTACAAAAAGAAAAAAAAAATCCCTATGAATAAAAGCACCAAGTACAATCAAAAGTCCTTAATTATATTGTAAAGAAGTACTAAGGACTATTAAAACAAATCAAATCCCTAAAAACTAAATAAAATAAATAAATGTTAATTACATCCATTCAAAAGTAGTTGTCAACAACTTCCCAAGGAGAGAGGATCATACCTTAATTTTTCTATTTTTCAGCTTTACCTAAGGACAAATTTCAACGTTGAAAGCCAATCTATGGGCCAGCGGTAGGGGTGTAATCGAGCCGAGCCAAACACTGTTAGGCTCGAGCTCGACTGCAAAACTCGAAACTCGAGCTCGAATGAGCTCAATTTTCTCAAACTCGAGCTCGACTCGTTGAAAACTCGACAATTTCGAGCTCGTCTCGTCTCGATTTACATAATATTAATCAAAAAACCTCAAAAGTATAAATTAAAATACTTAATATTAATTTTTATTATATATTTAGGGTATATATGTAAATAAGTGAGTATAATAAGGATAAAATGATAAATATAGTAAAGCTCGATTAGGCTGGCGAGCCTATCGAGTCAAGAATTATTGAGCTCGAGTTCGATTTCGAGACATTTTTGAGTTCGATTAACCTCGAGTCGATTTCGAACTTTTCTCGAGTCGATCCCGAATAACTCACGAGCCGGTTTGGCTCACTTACACCCCCGGCGGTAGTTGGGTGGACCCTTTTTGAGCCCATCGAGCTAGCCATATTACATCAGATCGTCTCTCATGTGACATAAGCCAAAATATTCTCTGCCCATGCACAAAACCTTCAACTCGAGTATCGGTAGTGCGAGTTGTTAATGCAAAATTCGTGTTAGCGGCTGCTATTAGGTTTTGTTTAAATTCTACTAATTGCTACTATTTGAGTTCTATTTATTGCTATTTTGATGTTCATGGCAGATTTTGATGAATTTTGTGATATAAATGCATCGATTTTTTCGACTTTTTGACATTGTTGTCTTGAATTTATGTTTCTTTCGAGAACGGACTTTCTGTGTTTGTAGATTAATCAAGTTCTGGACTTGGAAATAAACATAGAATTTTCTTGAACTTTTTTTTTTTTTTTGTCCTTTTATCTATTGGCTTAGGGGTGAGGTGAAGGAGATTTATAATTATATATGTAATATGTTGGTTGTATTATTCTAACTTCAATTTGTTACAGGAGCAAATGATACATTCTGTTGACGTAGCTTTCTCATTGGCAATTCTATCCTCAATTGCAGTTTATGTAAAATTAAGCAGAAAAAGCTATCCTCACAAGGTTGGATGATCAACCTTTTTTTTTCTTTATTCTTTTTTTGTCTTTTTTTTTTTTTTTTTGGGCTAATGAATGAAAACAGGCCGCAAAGGAAGAGGACACCGATAACGAAGAAGTGCCCGACTTCATTAGTGAAATGCCGGATGAAATTCTAGTTTCGATCATCGCACGTTTACCCACAACATCCACTACAAGGACAAGCATCTTGTCGAGGAGGTGGAAAAACCTTTGTGAGTTTGTGCCCGACGTCGAGCTCGATTTCAGCAGGTGGCCTCATGCTTGGTATCAAGAAGATTGGTATCGCTCGGGGGTGACCATTAATCTATTAAAAAACTTTGTGACGCATCGTCTTAGCTCTTCTTCTAAAATTCGTTCTTTCAAACTTAGATGTTGCTTAACTAATTTAGACTTGAATCAATTTGAAAATTGCATTTGTTCACTAGGAAAATCAGGCCTCGAACGCCTAACCCTATCCTTCTGTAATTGTTGTATGTCGTCTGATAATAATCATCCATTTCCTAGTCGCCTACTTTCCGAAATGCCGTCCGTGAATTATTTCCGACTGGTTGGATACTTCCTGAAGCCAAACTTGACAACCAAATATAGTAACTTGCTCCAAACTCTTTCGCTCACGTGTGTTAAGGCATTTCCCGGTGGTTTAGAGTGTGTTTTGTCCAATTGTTCGATGCTCCAGTCGTTGAGTGCTGTCTATTGTGTTTTTCCTTCCAAAATACGCTTTTGTGGGCCCAATCTCCCATTGAAGTCTCTTATGATGGGCAGTTGTCAAGGAATAGAAGAGATTGAGTTCTACGCCAGCAACCTCGTTACGTTCGACTTTCACCACTCTCAAGTGGTTAACTTCATATTTGATCATTTCCCTCACCTGCAAAGCATATATCTCGAAATAAAAAACAATAATATTATGCCTTATGTCTTTGGGAAACTTGCTACAGATTTGCCTCGCCTCGAGTCGTTATCTTTCGCTAGTAGAGCTGATCCAATTTATCAGGTATATATTACAAGTACCACCATTGTGTTGGTGTGAAGTGTGGTTTATATTTATCTTAATTCACAGGTAAATACAGGCATCGGAACGTTCCGCGAGCTTAGGCGATTAGAGATGCATCTTTTCGGCCCACCTAAAATAAATCTGCTTGCAGTGATTCCAATTCTGGAAAGTTGCCCCCATCTACTGGAGTTTCACTTGGATGTGAGTGTAAGGCCTAGTAAATAAATATTATTGTATTTATGCTTAATATTACGGTTCCGAATTGTGCTTCTTATTAACATTTGCTTGTGTTTGACGTTCACAACTCTGGCCGTAGACTGCAAATTTACAATGCAACGAGGAACAAGTGACGGATCACAACGTATTTCACTCGGAGCTGAGGAAGGTGGAGATTTGGGGATTCAAGGGGACAGACAATCAGATTGAGTTGGCCTTATACTTGCTAAGAAATGCTCTAGTCTTAGAGCAAATGCGCGTCTGTTGCTGTTCCAAGCTTTACAGCGTGCTTTCTCGCGCATGGCATAATCTACCTGCAGATCCATGGAGCCCGGAGACTCGCGAGGATATTCGAAACAAATTGCAAGGCCAAGCGCTCTCCGAGAATGCGCAACTAATTATTCAACACGCGTCTTAACTTGTACTCCCTCCGTTTTAAAATAAGTGTCGTTTTAAACACTCGATTTTGTTACAAATTAAGTATCGTTTTAGAATATTTTACCACTTTATTCAAGTTTTATCCCCGTTTATTTTAAGAAATATAAACAAGTTTAATACAATAACTGAAGGGAAAGAATGAAAGTAATTAAATGGGAATATTATTAATTGATTGAGGATGTATTGTTCAGATATTATGTTCATTGATTTTGAACAAAAACTTTAAAACGACACTTATTAAGAAACAGAGGGAGTATGTATTTTGGTTCTTCTTGTTCTTTGATAATCTATATTTTTACAAGAACAAATTCAAAGAAAATCTATATTTTTTACAAAATAAGATTATCATACTAGAAAATCGTTTATTTGATCTGTTTTTTTTTCTTTTAAAAAATAAACAGCAACAAGATTTTGCTAAGAAAAGGTAGTTTTAAGTCTTCTTACTTTTCTTTTTTTTTTAAAATTACTTGAGTCATGGTCTGGAAAATATTTCGATTATCGTATGTTTTGAGTAGAAGAGTCTAAAATGACAGAATATTTATCAAGAAATACCACTTATCAATTAGTATTTGAGGTCTGAACCAAGTGGTCGGCCAAAGTTGTTTTCTGAAATGATTTTGCATTGTTATTTATTAGTACGGACTCATATAGGATCAACATCAAGATTAAGGTAATTAATTCAATAAAGTCAATGTTGTTATATTAATTAATTCTATAACAATTAAAATAAAGATGTACAATGACATGGACAAGCCATAACACTTAACTAAACAAAATACAACAACATAACAAGCCCCATCCCATTACAAAATTTATAATAACTTATTGTTGTTAATAATGGGTGTTACCAATGTCCATTGGCACCATGGAGTAATCTAAACGATCCATTTCCAAACTTCTAAGGTTATAATTGAATGGGAGATTTTAAAACTATTTGAACGTTTCAGAGATTGGATTTTAAATTAAACCATATTTACCCCAAATACAAAAAAAATAAAAAAAAATCATCTAATCCCAACTTAAAAGTACAATTAGGGTTGATTTTAGCGTTGAATTTCTAGGCTATATAAATAATAGACATAGGGCGAGCCAAAATGTGGGAAGGGGAACCACCCACTGTTCGGCAGCTCTTGGGCACCTAGACGTCTTTTTAATAATCACTACGGTAAATTATTTTGGACCACCACCGGCCACCGTCTTTTCATTTACTAGTCTACGAAATAGGAAAAAAATCTTGAATTCTAAAATAATGTGAGTTTTTAAAACTAGTATTGTAGTAATTATATATTAATTAATTAATAATTATTGTACTTATGAGTTCTAATCGTAAAATTCTACTTCTCATAATAAAATTATTCTATATTTACCCTTCTCATTTCTTTGTTCACTCTATTTCACGACTCCTTATCAGCACAATTTTGGATCGCCCTCAATTTTTTACACAATATTCAAGATTCGTCAAATTAAAATATGAACGGTGGAGATCTGATTCCAAACCCCATGAATTCCGTCAGTGCATTTTTTAAAAATAAAATTGCACACAATCTAACCGCTGGATCAAGTTAAAATTCGGATATATTGTTTAAGACACATAAAAGTTAATTATGGACGGTGAAGATCAATTTTAAGATTTTTTTCGGAATAAAAACTATGAGAAATCATTTCATTTCTTTCATCGTCATATGTAATAATTGTAATTTCCTAAATAAACTAGCATTTCTTAATAATCCATAAGATTATTAAGATAAGATTGTGTTGTACTTCTTGAAAAACACAATATTCCTAAAAAATACTATATGTTCTTAACGAACAATTCATACTTGGTATAATTCCCATCTAATACATAAAGGTGAACTTAAATGCCCTAATAATACACCCAACTTATTTTCTTCCCGTTTAAATTTTGTGTATTCCATTAAATCACTAATTACACCTTAAATATCTGTTATACCCTTGGATCAAAGAAATAAATAAATAAATATATTTATATTTATATACGATTCCTCACGAAATCAGACCAAGATCTTGAAAAAAAGAGGCATCAAAATCTGCCAAACCTCCCCCCTAAATTTCGACCACCACTACGTCTGCTAGTCTCCATTTAACCACCGCCACCACCTGGAGAGAGAACCGGCGGATAGAGTGGCTAGTTTTTCACAGTTACAAAGATCATCGAGAAGAAGACTGCGAGATGTTCCGATTGGATTCTCACCGCCCGATGTCCTCCACCGTCACCGCGTGGAGAGAGCACCACCGGCGATTCTCCTGGTTCTTCAAATATCCAGTGAGAAGAGGATATGCGATGTTCGGATCTGAATCTCACGTCCGACCACACCGCTACCGTGTATTGAAATAATTGATGATGCGATGGCCTGATTCTTCACAGATCCTACGACAATGGCAGCAAGTTTTGGTCCAGCTTCCATTGAAGTCTTCTTCATCCAAGATTTTATATTGCTTGTCTGTGGGAATTTTCTTTTTCCACATTGTTTGTTTAGGTATATTTTGTGGTTTTCTCCATCGTTGTTGTTCCTAAGTAGTATGTAATTATTCAAAATCTCCTAGCAGTATGTAATTTTTGCCAAAGTTGTATGAAATTTAACAGAGTTTTCTAAAGGTTGATGCAATTTCCCAAAAATTATGATAAGTAGTATGAGATTTCTCAACATTTTGTTAATTTGATGAATTTCTCAGATTTTGCAATTTTTTCCCAATTTTTTCTAAGCAACATGTAATTTTCATTACTTTTCTAAAGTAGTATGTAATATTCAGTTTTTGTCAGCTAGTATCTCTAGCCACCCACCACAAAGCAGGTAGTTAATTGTCAGTAAAAGTGCATATGAACCTGTAGGGCTGTGTTATTGCTGATGTAAACTAGTATTCTAGTTCCGCTACTTCAAGTTGTAGTTGTTAATAGTTTGTCTCTATTTTGAGATTTCATGAATCATGCAAGACGAAATTATAATAGTTATAGAGCTGCTGCTGGATACTAACATGACTGTGGGATTGTTAATGCATTATCTTGGGTTATGTTGGAAAATGTACTCGCTTGCTTTGGTGAATTCATTCCTTTTATACTTGGAATGATACTGCTGTAGCTTGAAGTTTATATTTGCTTCTGCCATCTTCGTACATAATTTTTGCTAAAGTACATAATTTTATATTTGTTGTCAGAGTAGTATACGATTTAATAGATTTTGCTAAAGTAGTGTATTTATTCAAATTTTGGCAAGTAGTATATAATTTTTATCAAAGCAGTATGAAATTTAACGARAAAGACGTAGTATGGAATCCGTTTACATAACATGGAATCCCACGATGTAGTCATGTAGTACGGAATTCAAGTTGAGATTTAATATGAAATTAATTTCTCAATATAGTATATAATTTCTCGATTTAGTATATAATTTTTAAATGTAGTATGATTTCTTTTGATGTAGTATAAGTTATGATTATCCAAAATTGGTGAGTAGTATGAAATTAATATGAAGTTAATTTCTCAATGTAGTATATAATTTCTCGATATAGTATATAATTTCTAAATGTAGTATAATTTTTTTTTTTATGTAGTATAGAATTATGATTGTCCAAGATTGGTTAGTATGAAATTAGTTTATCAATGTAATAAATGTAGTATATAATTTCTAAATGTAGTATGGGTTTTTTTATGTAGTATAGAATTATAATTGTCCAAAATTGGTGATTAGTATTAAATTAATACACAATAGTATGAATTTTGGATGGATTAAATTTGAAAGAAAAAAGAAAAGAAACATTGAATTTATATTTTGAATTAAGTGAGAAGTTAGAGATTTCAATTAACTATTTGAGAATAAATATTGTCACTAATTTGAAAATATGGGTAATGAAATTCGACCATGGGTAGTATAAAATTAATATAAAATTTATTTGAAAAAACTAGAGGAAAGAAAAAGGGAAATTAAAAAATAAAACAAAATTGGATAGTAAGGGTAAACTTGTATATTTATATATTAAATTTGAATAAATGGGACATTAAATGAGTAAATGGGAAACTAATCTTTTCAACGGATTGTTTAGGAAATAATATTTTCCTTTTGGACTACATGAGAATTGTCCCTATACGAGTATAAATATATTTATATTTATATACGATTCCTCACGAAATCAAACCAAGATCTTAAAGTGGAGTATTGAATGGAATTGACCCATTTTGAAAAATAAATATTGGGTTAAAACTTGTAACATCATGCTTAAATTTCAAATTTGTAACTCCCTTAGTTGTAATATTTTGTAATCTCAATGTTTATTGCTATTGATTGAGGTTTCAATTTCCAGTTATTAGTAAAGTTGTTTCTTTGAGAATTCTTACATTATTCCACACACTCTATAAGAATAAACATAGCATCTTGATCAAAAAAATCCCCTTGGCCTCTTGCATTTTGGTGATAATATACGAGTATAATGTTTAGTTAGCCGGAGACAAAATATAATACGATTTATCCATCTTATCCCGATAAATAAGCTTGCAGAATAGGGGGCGTAACTGTTAAAAAAACATTTCAAACACGTGTTTGGGGATATCCATGAGTTTGATTTTTATTTGAAATATCCACAAAATTTTATTTGAGAAAATTTATTGCTGAATTAATTTGTACTACAAATTAGTACTAAATCGAATATTCTTATAATGACAAGTAAGTTCAATAAAAACTCAATAGGGGTTAAAAATTAGTTTTCATTTTGAACCTGAAGTTCATTGTTATCATAATTTGACATGAATTGTATGTTCATCCCGAATTATTCATATGTGAAGAGTATGAAGATTTTTCTAGTTCATTTGAATGTTATTCTCGACAAAATTGATCGTTAACTTATCACTAACTTAATTGAAACTAGTTTCCAACAATACTCATATTTTTATATTTAAGATGCGAAAACTTGTGGGTTCACTCACCTCTAAATTTTTTGACCCACTGGACTATTCAATGAGTTATCAACTCATAGCTAGGAGTTTATGAAATTACCAGCTCTATTGTCTAGAAGATCAATATATAAATATATCAAATAAAAATAATTATCCTTTGTTAGTGAATTTATTTTTCAAAGTCGCTGATGATATATATTTATTTGACGTATCATGATATTTGCTATACCATTTGATGAGAACAATATCTTTTTTTGATGTCAAAGTAGTATTTACTAGTTGTATTCGATATGCCAAATATAAAAGCATACCTGATACTCCTATTTATAACTTACAATTAGATGCCTCTATCAAAAGCTAACAAATGCGGTAGTGTAATCGCCAAACCACATGTCAAGATGGATAGCGAATGTTGGAAACATATCAAATAAAGATATATTTTTTATAATTTGTTAGTTATTGTACAAAATAATATTATTAGCATTAAGGGGAGAATATACTTATATCATAGTAACAAAAAAAAAATGATCGCAAATCTTAAAGCAAACTTGTAGTTTGTATTGAAAATTTACAATTTAGATTAACGATTGCTGGGTTATCAATAATTTTAAAGTTTACAAGTCTCAACCTGAAATATAAATATATATATATATATATATATATATATATATATATATATATATATATATATATATATATATATATATATATATATATATATATATATATATATATATATATATATATAAAATTTTATAAGAGGGTTAAGATGGCATGCCCGAAGCAATGACAACATTGATTGCAATATTTATTCTTTATGGAGCAATTATTTGTGATGGTGGTCTACTAAGTGATGTACAACAGTAGAGTAAAGAAACATGTATAACAAATCATGAACCCTTGAAAAGTTTCAGGTACCTAATGATGATTTTAGAATAAATGACCTCAATAAGTTATGTTTATATAAATGGATTCAAATATAATAAATAAGAAATCTAGTCGACTATATTTACACTCATGAGCTCAATGATATAGATGATGGTATTTTGAATTTCATTAAAAGTTATTAGCACAATCGTCTAGCCGAGATCGAATATGCAATCTTATAGATTGCTATGTGTTTGGTTAGAAATTCATTCACATGAAATATGCTTTCCATACAATGTAAATAAAGATTTATAATACAAGAGCATTTTTGTATGTGGTGGATGATATCAAAACTTGAAGTTTCATTCAACCAATAATATAGAAACAAGGTCTTGAATGTAATGATAGCTTAGAAGGATATTAATATGCTTGAATCATATTTGTAACATTGTATAACGAGACAAACATTATGTGCATATCAAAAGAATAATTTACTCATTTTGCTCGACCAGTTTTTTGTCTCACATGATTTTTACAACAGTGTTTTAATGAGACAATACTTGAACACTATAAGTGTGAAAATATATATTTTGTATATCACACAACTCAAATAAAGATGTGTGCGTGTGTGTGTGTGTGTGTGTGTATATATATATATATATATATGTATGTATGTATAAGGTGATAAGACAAAACATATATCTTTAAAGTACTTCCACACATAAGATATCCAAAAGATTGATGACATCGGTATCCAACAAATTAACTATAATGATAATTGGCGGGTTTATTCACGAATGCACTAGCAACATCATCATTTAGAAGTTTGTCATTATTTTTGGCTAGTAATTGATTCAAAAGAGACTATAATATGCGTCGACTCAAATATCTACATTAAAGGTTTTCATGGGGAGGAGAGTTGTACTCTTTATTATTTGATTATGTTTGTCCCACTGAATTTCCTTTACAAGATTTTAACGAGTCAACTTTTGAAGGTCAAGGAAATGATTGTTGTACTCCTAAACCATAATCTTATACCAATAAATAAGAGACTCTAGCTCTCATATTTTTTATCTCCCAATTTCATATATTCTCTCTATTTCACAACATATATTTAATTTTTGAGACAAAATGGAAATGATTATATAAAATCCCAATTATGTAAGCATTAAAATAAGGATGTACGTGTCAATTTATCGTTACAAATACTTAATTACTTGATAAAATAATATTTTTATTTATTTAAGAAAATTCTTGTTAAATTATCTATAATAATTATTATTTTTATTTATTTAAGTATACATATGTACCGGAAAATTAAGAATGAATCAATTTATTATATTATTACTAAAATAAATTTTAAGCGGCCAGAATTAAAGTAGAATCGGTGGCGGTTGAAGGGAAATTTACAGTGGAGGTGGTGGTAGCATCCATACCGGGATGTGGGGAAGAAGAATAAAAGATTTACAGTGGCGATTAGATTTTTTCTTCTATTGGTGTCGGGATTTGTGGGAATGAGAGAGGGGAAAGTTTTTAAGTTTTTTTTTTTTTTTTCAAATCACGATATTTTGAGGGAGGGATGAAGGACTTGTTTGGACTAGTATTCGTTGGAATTCTGAATTCTAGTATACAAGCTCTTAAGGTATTTAGAATTATGTGAAAAGTAAGAATTCATGTTTGTTATATGGTTCATAATCATGTACTTTTTACTGTAGATGTCAATCATGCCTGAAAATTGGATGATAATGTATTATTATATTGTATTTGATGTCAAATCATGTTTGGAAAATAGGTGGTAGTATATTATTACCTTATACTTAGTAATATGTAATTATTTATTTGTAAGATATTGTTGTTTAAGTATTTGATTTTTGAGTTTTAGCAACAAACAAGTATTCGGTATTTCGAATCCTATCACAAACAGGGCCAAAAGTAACCGGGTGGGGTGAGGGTAAAGGAGTAGGCAAACAGATAAGAGTTATAAGAGACAAAATAATTTTATTATCCCTAAGGAGGGAAAAGAGTTATTTTTATCTATATAACTATATTTCCCTTTTAAAAATAGTCATTGAAATAAGTGATCTTACATTTTTACTACATTTTAAAATATAAGTCCAAAAGATATTTCATTATTGTACTATATTCATCCCAAAACAATAGGTTTATGGTTATTTAACACATTTAAAAAAAATAGTAATTAATATATTAAAGTATTGTCTTTTACATGTATGTCTCTATTGTTACCTAATGTTGACCCCACGTCACACACACATATACATAAGTGTAAATTATATATATTGATAAACAAATAAAGATGTTCATGCAATAAACAACAAACACATAAATATAAATTAATTTGTAATAATTAAACAACATGCGATATATGGAGTGTTGCATAATTTTGATAATATTTATTTTTATATCGGATGAGTGCAAATGAGAGATAAAATATTTTGAGAAAAAAATAAATATGCGGATATCATGTTAAATACCAAAATATAAGAGAAAAAATTAGAAAAAAAAGGAAAAAATTACTGTATTAATAAGAATATTGAGAAGCTTCTTAGTATATTTTTGAACACTTACTAAAACACCAATTGAGTTATCTAAGTCAAATAAGAATTTATATGTTCACTTAGTTGTTTATAATTAATCCAGTCGTGTGAGTGGGTGACCATACGACTCGCCCAACCCAAATCATTTGACTCGTTGGTTTAATCTTTTTGAACCACGCGCTTGATGCTTGCTTTTTTTTTTTTTTTTAAATTCTTGTTTATATTCACATTTTCATCTACTTAAATTTATCTAATTTATGCGAGACAATAACATAAGTAATAAGAACACAAAATTTATTTTTTCTATTTGTTTGTTTTTATATTTTGTTTTGTTTGATTTTCTTAATTTATATTTTTATGACATCTGATAATCTAGTGTATAATCTAATATATAAATATATGAAAGAATAATACATATGTTACGTTATTTGTTTAAGTAATTAGCTGACCCGAACATTTGATCCGTTTGTTAAGCCACTTGTCTAATGATTCGAATAATTGTTATAATTCCTTGTTCTATTTTTGTTTAATTTTATATTTTCTATGTGGGACAAGGATACTAATATAACATGTATAATATTAACTTAATTTTTTATTTTATCTTTCCTTTCTCTCTTTCAACATTTTATTTAAAATCTTTGTAGACCAAATATACTGATTAATATATTTGTAATATATTACTTGTTAAGTTGATGAAACATCATAATTGTTTATGATTTTTCAAATATAATATTTTTATATAAGAAGAATTAATTTTTTTCATTTTTTTAATACATAAGAATTATTTATATTATTTTTATTTTTTTCTCAGTTTAGTAATTGATCCAATGGTTGGACGACTGAACTGAAACTTTGGTCTGTTACTTTATCATTTTTAGTCACTATTTTTTAAATAATTATTTAAATAGTATTGCTCAAATACTTATTTTTAAATAATATATCTATTTACATGTGTATATGTGTGTTGTGTATACTATATAACATTAATTATGTTATTATATATTAATTAATTATCTTAATTAAAGTATAGTATCATCTTTTCTATGCATGTATATATTTCTAATTAATTATTTATTTATTGTTAATTCACCTTTCGTAAAAACTAATCCAAATAAGTGAATTAGTATAATTTTAATATAATTAAATATGAGTATATATAGAAATAAAAAATAAATATAATAATAATTGTATCTAGTACTGTCAAAACGGGCAAAAGCCCACGGGCTGGCCCATCAGCCCGCATAAATGGACGTACTTGGACTATCATCTCTAGCCCGTTTAATCGCGGGCTTTTTTGGCCCGCTCCATTAAGCCCGCGGGTTATTGCGGTTTGGAGCGGACTGGCCTTATTTTTTTTAGTTTTTTATATTTTATTATAATTTATAATTAAAATTTATATTGGTTAAATTTGAAGGCATATATATATTCTTTTATTTTCTATGAGCCTGTTTCCTAACTCGTAAATAAATAGGCTCGCTCGCGCCCGCCCCATTTTGGGACAGCCAACTGCGGGCTGGGGCGTTTAACAATGCTAACTGTTCATTTTGTAAGTTTCAAAATTGGTTTGTGTACTATTTATGAGGAGATTTTGAGATCATCTCACAGCAAAACTCCAACCTAAAGAAAAAGGAAAGGGATTTTGGTAGGGACCACTACAAGATTTCCTTGGACCCCAGTTCTACCTCTCTTTCTCAATCTGGACCTCTTCTGTTTCTTGTTTTCTTCTCGATTGGCATTTAATATTTCTAATAATATTATTATTAAGTTATATTAATGTTCAATTCAGACCGTAAAAAACAATTGGATTTTTTTAAATGACTCGAAGTAGAATTCAACTGTTGACCTCAAACTTCTGCCGTGTTCTTTTAATCACTATTATTTCTAAACCATTGAATTGACTCTTTGATTTGGTAAATATAAATTATAATTAGATTTTTGGGTCTAAAATATAAATTTTAAAAAGGTGAGTTAGAATGATATTTTTGTCCCAAATTGCCAAAAAAATAAAATAATAATATTAATTTACATACAAAAATTATTTACAACTCTTCTGATTAAATAATAGTAATAATTATCCAAACTAAATAAATATATATATTTTTAAAATAATGAATGTTTCTCTTGTAAAAATTACTTTAATTATTCAATATATTATAAATTTATGTTATTGATAAAATAAATATTGCGAATACTCTTTCCACGATAAAAAAACTATTAACTCTCAAATATTTATCAAACACTTATATACAAACAACTAATACAATCAACATGTTCAAAATCAACTATCCATTAACAATTAATACAATATTATTCGCTAATTGTCAAACCTGGATGTATCATTCACCCAATTAATATGCAAGAGAGACACTATGGTTATGAAATTGGGTGCATGATACATAACTTGATACAAGATATAAACTACCGTGATGGATTTAATAAACTAAATGATAGTTAATCACGAAAAATATATATAAGCGATGATTAATTTAATTGCATCTTAATATGTTTATCTAATAATCAATATTCACAATATGATAAAGTAGATATTGGAGAGGGACTATTTTGAGTGATTTGGATCATCTTATAAATCTCCATAGTTTTTTATTATGGATTTATAACAATGCATGTGTTTGTGAAACTCGTATAATTCAAATTCGAAAATTTGCATATCCTCAATGTTTTGAAAAGCTTATAAGCTAGCTCTGGAATATGCATTGATTCTAATATTTAATACTTAGTACTCGTTATAACCTTGTGGTTTGATTTGTTTAACGAATCCACCTCAAGTAACTTGTTTTTACCACATATTATTTCAGTAATTAATCAAGTCTGAGTTAAACTAGTTTTAGATTTTACCAAAATAAAACTATGTTCAAAATTAGTTTGTTATACTAATCGAATCAAATTCAAACCAACCAGTACTAATAATTGATATAGAGTGGATTATGAAATAATTTGATTTATTTTCCAATTATAGCTGTACCTTTTATTTTTACTTATTTATTTTTGGAAATAATTAAATGAACCTTTTATGACTTTGTTGTTCAGTACTTTCATTAGGGCAAAGTACAATTATTTATTAAGTATTTTATTACCTTCATTGAATTCAACCACAATTTTTAATTTGGACGCGTTTGTTCGTAATCAAATCTAGAGAGTTTTTAAGAATTGAACTAAATTAATAAGTCAAATTCAAACTTAAATCAAATATATTGATAGTTATCATTATTATTTAATTTAGTGGTATCTAAATGACTTCAGTAAATACTCCTTTCAATTACTACAAACAAAATTATCCTTAATTTATTACAAAGATAAAATTATATACTATTTCTTAAAACACAAATATAACTAATATCCATAATTTTATTCAAACAAATAAATTTATTTGTATGAATTTACAGATGAACCAGATTAAAAGCGTTACTAACAAGTTTGATCATAAGAATTGAATTCTCATTTATTTAACCAACCTCATTGAATAATTAGCAAACACTCTTTTACTCCCCTTTACTCAAAGCCCCTCGAAAAATTACAATCAAGCCCCTCGAAAACCTCAAAATCTCTAGGGGATACGGAAAATCAGATCACCACCAAAGTGGATTTCAGAATCTCAGCCGTGTATGCTTTTTCTACATATTAAATAAAGTAGATTTCAGCAGATATGGTTTTAAAGACCCGATTTTTATTATATTATTGCACTACGCATAAACAAACATATATATAAGTGGAAGAAAAAGACGTGTGATATCATCATATATATTTTGACACAGACAGATTGACCATTATATGTGCATTTTTTCTTCCACACCACATTTTCTTGTCTATTTCCATTCTTTCTTCCTGTCTCTGCCAATTTATATTGAGGTGTAATGTGTTTATGAGCTTTTGAGCTAAAAATCTTGAAAATAAAACAAATTCATCATCTGGGCTGTTGAGTTTTTTGTTAAAAAATGGCTAAAAATGGAGTCTTTTCAAGATTGAAGAGGCTGGAGAGTGTTGAAGGGGTTGAAGATTTTTCAGAATTTAATGATTCTCATGAAGTTCATGTTCTTGCTGTGGATGATAGTCTTGTTGACAGAAAAGTGATTGAGAGATTGCTCAAAATCACTTCTTGCAAAGGTAAAACTTGATTTTTTTTTCAAATACTACATTTTTTTTATTTTGTGTCTTTTTTAAGAAATTATAAAATGTTGACAATTTGGGTATTTTACAGTGACAGCAGTGGATAGTGGGATTAGGGCTTTGCAGTTTCTAGGATTGGATGAAGGAGAAAAAACTGTTGGTTTTGATGTAAGTGAGAGAAATACATATATTTAATTAATCAATGATTTGTTTTTATTTTTAATTTAATTTGTTTTGTGGGTTTAAAAGGACTTTCTGGTTTTGTTGATAATTGCAGGGTTTAAAGGTGGATCTGATAATTACAGATTATTGCATGCCTGGAATGACAGGGTACGAGTTGCTGAAAAAGATCAAGGTAAATTAACTTCGATTTTGCAAATAAATTAAATCGCAGTTGTCAACAAAAATGATTTAATTAAGATGATTTAAAAAAAATTGCAATTTTTCTAAGTTGTAATGCTTTTGAAAAAACAGGGTTCATCGAATTTTAGAGAAATACCAGTTGTGATCATGTCATCTGAAAACATTTTGGCTAGGATTGACAGGTAATTAACTAATTTTATCTAGATTTATTTTTTGGCACATATTGATTGCCTATGTCTTTTTGATCTTTTGCTTGTTTTGAACATTAATTTGCAAAATTGATAGCGTAATTTGTAAAAGAGAAACAATTATTAAGTAGTATTTGTAATTTTGAAGATAATTTAGTGGGTTTTTTTTCCTCGAACAAAATTTTAAATTAACAACCCCTCACTAAATTAAGAATCTTATCTCTGTTAGTACGTGCTTTAGTAATTTGTTTAAGGGGATTTTGGTTTATGATAATTTAGTGTTAATGAAAATCCACTAGCGTTCTTGATCATAGTTTAATGCAACTAGCCTAGCAAAATGGCCACATTCGATGAATCCAATCGACAATTTTAAGCTTAATTTGGGAGAAGTTAACCTAATTTCGTCTACGTTATTATTAAATCTTATCCACCCCTAAATATTTAACAATTCCATGTGATGTGGCGAATACGAAAAATCTCATTGGATCCCCTTTGACAAATATATGTAATATAAAGTTGTTGGAGAAAATTAATTCATAACTTGCATTGTTTATTATTATTTTTATTATTGTGCATATTTTATTTTTACTCTCATCCTCTGATGCGATATGCTGGTTCGACTTCTCAGATGTTTGGAGGAAGGGGCCGAAGATTTTATCGTAAAGCCGGTAAAATTATCGGATGTCGAACGTCTCAAAAGCTGTATGTTTGGTGGAGGTCGAATCCAATCAAAAGGGCTTAACAAGAGGAAATTACAAGAAAGCCCCGACGTTTCATCCGACCAATCTCCATCGTCCACGTCAACCCTAGACGACACCTCATCAAGTCCATCGCCAGCCTCACCACGATCGTTCTCATCTCTGCCATCAAGCCCTCGGTCGCCCACGCCTCCCGATTCGCCAATCGAGCGGTTCAAATTGAGCGACGACGAATGGAGCAGCGCCGATAAAAAATAAATATAATTTTTTTTTTTCAGTGGATGAGCCGATTGCGCCACATCGATCTTAGGTTTTTCTATTGGCTTGTTCGTTTAATTTTTGGGGCATTGTTGGTTTTGTTCCAACCACGTCACCAAGACTTTTAGAGAAAATGTATAAAAAAATTTCATATTTTATTTTATTATTTTGCTAACTTGACTTTTGTCATGATGATTTTTTATTATTGAAGTTGAAAATTGAAATAGGGTTATTATTGAGAGAAAAAAAAAATTGTGGTGACAAATCGATTGTGGTTGGAATTGAATATATATTTGAGAGGATTTTGAGAATGATTTGATTCTGATACGGGGTTTATTTAATGTCAATTTCTTGTCTGCTGAAGGAATATTTGATTCGGATTTGAATTAGACATGTCTGACGTGGGTGTGGCCTATTGGGTTTTTGGAATTATTGACAAATGGGGGGGCCTCATTTTAATATCTGTTTCTGTCTAGTTGCTGGCCATTTGATGCGTCTGTTTAACAATATTTTTTTGCCTTGCTGTCAGGCTAATAAATTGGACACTAATCAAACAAAAAAGTGTGTGTGTGTGTGTGTGTGTTTTTTTTTAATAAAACTTATTATTGGGTACAGCTGCCTGCCCCAGCCTGATCATTCAAAACAGCTCTTTTTCATTATTAAAAATTGTCCAGCAATTTTCAATGTTTCATGCAATGATTTGAGTGTGCATAAATATATCCGGGATAATATACAAATTGTTAATTTTTTTGATTAACTGCTTGCTAATCGAAGTATCGAAAATGGAATTAATCGAAATGAATCTTGGCAAAAATACAAACACAAATATAAAAATATATTTTTACATATGTAATATATGTTTGATATATTAATTCGGTACACATTCAGATATATAAAATACTCACATGTAATATTGATTAATTTAATATAGTAAATTTGCCTAATTTCGAATTTCAATTCGAATTGACTGCCAACTATCAGAAAAAATAACTTTGTTACTGAGACTGAATTAACTCAGTTAACTGATACAGAATAATTCTATTAGTTGGGCGACACCTCTGGGTAAACTCGAGCCCAAATTTATTATTTGTGGTGAATATTAGGATCTTTAATTTTACAGGCCCAAACATCTCGATGGATTGGGCTATTAAAATTGGCATGGAAGAATATGCATTTAGCCTCGTCAAAGTATTCTCTCTGAACAAAGATCAACGTGTCTTTTATGGGCTTGACACGCTTCAAATTCACTAAGGGCCTATTTGAGTTAGGACTCTGAATTCATAGGGATTCGAAATACCGAATACTCGTTTGTTTTACAATTGTGAAATTAAATATTCAAACAATAATATCTTATAATTAAATATTATTAGATACACTATTATAATAAAATATCATCAACTTTTCATATATGATTTGATATCAAATACAATATAATAATACATTATCACTCACTTTTCAGACATGATTATGACATCTACAGTAAAAAGTAAAAGGATTTTGAATCATATAACAAACAAAAATTCTTACTATTTACGGAATTCTAAATATCTCAAGATTATCAATATCAGAATTAATAATCACAACAAATGCTAGTTCAAACATGCCCTAATTTAGAGTATGCAATTTACGGGCTTGAAGGAGCTCATGGATTATTCACCTGCAATCATTTTTTTTAAATAATATTTGATAAAAGTTTTTAATCAATTTTTAATAAATGATTAAACAAAATAGCTCGTCCCAGAAAAAAGAAACTAATAGCTAATTCTAATAAGTTGACAGCTGATTGGCTAACATTTTTTAATCCTTTTCTTTGTAATATATGTTTTTTTATATACAAACATATTATCTTACCCTCTAAGTAATATTTTTAGACATGTGAAATGTTTTATTTGCCAATATAATTGTTTTGATATCAACGTTTATATTTTTTCTTAATTTTTAAAACTAATTTTTAGAGTTTATTTATTTATTATTATTTTATATTTTTCTTACTTTGCATGTATATTATTCTTATATCATTTAATTATGCGAATATTAATAAATTAACCTTTAATCAGCTGGTTAATTTACAAAACACATGTATTTGTCTCTTTAGCTCTCGATTCATTATCCAATTTAATTTACAGTTGTTGATATAGTACTAGTTATTTGCGAGCAGTTTTATTCATGTTGGTCGGCTCGGCCAAAAGTTGTCTTGGCAATCAATAACTTGTTCCAAATGGCATGGTTTGACCCGGGGCATTTTTACTACTGGCCCAGCCCATATATGGACCTGAACTTGGGAATTTGGGAACATATTAATCAAGATAAAATTGATCAAGCCCGCCAATTGATATTCTCAACTAACCCAAATTTTGTGTAATGGTGTCAACTTTTTTTTTGTTTTGTTTTTAATTTTTTCAAGAACACCAAAAAAGTGTAATTTTATTATTTACACTTTTTACTGCACTTTTGCACAACATAAGGCTACAATGCTACTAACTACTTATAGCATTTTTTGTTTTTAATTTCTTTTTGAACGAAGCATTTTGTATTTAAACTTAAAATTACAAGTAGGATTCTTTTATATATATAAGTTTCATAAATGGGAATATTGCGATAGGGTTGGATAACAAGAATCAAATGTGCTGAATATTATTATGGCAATGTGATAAAATATAGACAGTAACACATCATTTCATGGTCAACAAATAAATAATGTTAGTGAATAATATTAAAAGGGACACATTAATTAAATACACTATTACTTATGATCATTTCATTTTATAAAAGGAGTAATGGTCTTGTGTTCACTTTGTAACCGAAAAAATATATATATATATATATATATATTATATGAGTTCATTTCTTTCGCCATCTATCAATTCAAATACAATTTAGTTCAGTTCATTTTGTGTATTGGTTCAATTTATTTATTTTGTGTACAATTTATAACAAGCACTAATTTTTTAGTCTTGTGCTGCAAGGGGCAAAATACAAATAAGTGGGAAAATAAGAAAAACACACGGGGATGCTATGACTGAGTCTTGCCGCGGTCCATTATGAGTAATTTAATCGTAGTAGTTGACATTTTTTATTTTTATTTTATTTTTATTTTAGTTTATACAGTGGGAAACATTAAGAGTGATGAAATATACTCCCTCCATCCCATAAATATAGTATAGTATTTTATTAATTGATGATTATAATGTAAAATCTTACTATTTCAATAACAAAAATATTAATTTCAATACTAATTTCTATAAGTATTAATTGACATTAATAAATTCAAGAAGAGTATAATTGGAAAACAGTAACTAAATTAATGAATTAACTATATAAACTACAAATTTATTAATTTGTGTGAAATCAATCGCAAGACTATCATTTTTTATTTATTTTCGGGACAAATTTCCGGGAATAAAATAAAATAGTAGTTAAATTCAAACGGTGATTTATTTATTTTCATGAAAGAATAAAAGCCAAGTAGTTAAAATGTTACTTTTAAGTTTTTAAAAGTATGATTATCGATGACATCTTGATCTCAATTCATCTTAAATTACCTAGAGATAACTAAAATCAATAGATTTCACACATATAAAAGCAACACATACAACATCAAGAAAGAATAAATGACGGAATACATTAGTGTGAAATATTCAATCTTTACAAACAAACTGCACGCAGTTAAAAAGAACTATTCATCCCCAAAGAGACTAACTCAAAATATAAATATTATACTAATTAATTTTATTTTGTTTTGTTTTGAACAGAAATAGCATATGTATAGGCACCAAAATATAACTTTCATTTATTTACAAACCGATGAATTTGTTAGAAAATAACCACAGCCAAAACCATAGTTATAATTGAGATATTATAATATTGAATTATCAAGAATTATAAGTTAGTTTACGAAAATTTCTTTACATGAATCTATGAATAATTGAATTTGGGTTTGGCCTATGGCAACAGTATCTTATACTCCCTTCGTCCCACAAATATAGTCCAGTATTTCATTTTCGTCCGTCCCACAAATATAGTCCAGTTACCATATTTAACATATCATTAATTTTTTATTTCCACACATACCCTTAATTAATATTCTTGAAATACTATTTAACATATCATTAATTTTTCATTTCCACACATACCCTTAATTAATATTCTTGAAATACTAGTTTTCTACCTCGTAAGTTGAGAATTAATGATTACAATGCAAAATTTTAGTATTCAAATAACAAATATACTAATTCCAACACTGATTTTTATAATTATTAATTGATATTAATAAATTCAAGAAGGGTATAATTGGAAAATACTAACTAAATTAATAACTTAACTATATAATAACAAATATATTAATTCCAACACTGATTTTTATAATTATTAATTGATATTAATAAATTCAAGAAGGGTATAATTGGAAAATACTAACTAAATTAATGACTTAACTATATAAACTACTCATTTCTTAATGCGTGTGAAACCAACCGCATGACCATCATTTTGGAACGGAGGGAGTATAATTAAGTCATATTGTGTATATCTATAATTAATCATTAAAATAAATAACTCATTAATTATTACACGTTAAAGAGGCTCACATCCTATTAGATACCTTAAGAGCATCTCCAATGCAATAGTGTTAATTGATCATATGTGGCAAATGACATTGACATTTTATAAAAAAAGTTCTACAATACATCAATGTTAATGTTATATATGTGATAATTTATTTTATTTATTTTTTAAAAAAATAAAGAGAGAGAAATAACATGATTGAATGATATCTTCCAATTATATACATTAAATTTTAATATCTTAAAATTTATTTGAGCATTTTTAAATGAATTTTCTTAATTGAGAGTCCACAACATACATCTGTTTTATATACATGTGTGTCAACTGATAAATATATATTATCAAACTGTAATTTTTCCATTTAAACTATCAATTTTCGTGTAATTTTTCCATTTAAACCATCAATTTTTGTGTTAAAATTTACAAACGTTTCTAGTTTGAATCGATGAACATGAGTATCAAAATGAGTATGTATTAAGTGCATATATCTACATGCATTCGTTTTTTATATTTATCATCCTAAGAGCATCTCAATTAAAACAATGCTAGAAATACAAAAAATTGACACATGTCATAAGAATGATTATGTGACACATTAAATATTTGATATTGTGAAGAGCAATGATAATGTCTACAATTAATTTTAAATATATTATCCAATCATTTTATTTTTTCTTATCTCTTCTATTTAATTTTTAACATTGATGCATTGGAAAACCTTTTTTTTTTATTTTTTTTATTAAATGTCAATATCATTTGGCACATAGGTTCAATTAACACTATTGCATTAGAGATGCTCTAATACCAATTCAACCTACACATTACACCCAATGATGAATATTTTTGTATTTATCACCCCTCTTATATAATTATTACTAGTTTTTATATATCAATTATTCGTCTTTGTATATTGATTGAGATTTATTATACACTTAAATTCATGATATACCAATTAATTTGATCGGGTTTGGATTCATAACCGTTCATTAGGGTTTGTTTTGGAGCCGCTTTATTACTCTATCCGTTCTAAAATAATAGTTTTGCGGTTGATTTCACACAAATTAAGAAATGAGTAGTTTGTATAGTTAAATTATTAATTTAGTTAATGTTTTTCAATTATACCCTTCTTGATTTATTAATGTTAATTAATACTTATAAAAATTAGTGTTGAAATTAGTATATTTGTTATTGAAATAGTAAGATTTTGCATTGTAATTATTAATTTTTTTTAATTTATCATTAAAAAATTAGTAACTAAACTATATTTGTGAAAAAAAACAAAAATTTAAGAATGAACTATTTTTGTGGGAGCATGGATTATCATTCTCGAATATCTCATTAAAATCAACAACTTTCCTCTTTCCTTTTCAACTTTTGGTTGTAAAAATTAATTTTCTGTAAAGCCAAAGGCCCAAAACTGCATCGTCCATTCAATGCCACCAATCACAATTATGAAGAATAAATTGCCAAACAATCAATGCCCAAGTTTGAATACGAATTCCGAAGTTATAAAAAACAATTGAATCTGTCCCTCAAAAGTCAAATAAAACAGGAAAACCACAAAAGAATGAAAGATTGATATATTTTCAGATTCAGCTGGGTTGACTTAGCTTTAGGTATACACACACTTTTGAAACTTACAAAATTACAAAAGCAATCAAAATTATCGAGGCGAGAATTTGTGTCTGATTTTGAAATGATTTAAAGAACTGCTAATGTAGTTGACAATTAATTTTTAAATTATTCTTTTTTCATTTTTTTTAATTATCTCAATTTATGAATTTTCAAGTTTTATTATGTTTATCACATTTATATTTTTAATAGTGAATTATTGTTATTTCTTACTTTTTAGATAATAATTAGATGCTACTTTACTAATTTTACACCTAACTTTGTTATTTCATATTTTTAATCTTCTAACAAAATAATTTATATTCATTTGATACCTATAATTATAACATCAATCATTTTTCTTAATTTCGTGAAATTGCCAATTACGAATATAAAACTGGACGGAATGAGTATTTGGTAAATTAGCTGATTTAATACTAATTGACATGTGTAGACATGATTGGGAAATATAAATAAATAAAATAAATAAAAATCCTAAAATAACTTTAAAAAAATAAAAAGAAAAAAAAATAAAAAACTTATTTATGTCTAAGAATAATAATTTTGTAAAATTTAAAATAGTTTGTTAGTTCATAAATTTTTTTGAAAAAACTCAACCAAGTAGGTCTTTTGACTCTCTCTTCCAACTAGGGATGGGAATGGGCCGAGTTGGGTCGGGTACTAGTGAAAACCAGACCCGCCCCGTCCATCCCACGGGTCGCGGGGCGGGGCGGGTCGACCCGTTATATTTATTTTATATTATTTTTATTAAATTTAAATTAATTAATATAAATTAACACATATATTATTATAAAAATTAAATATAAGATGAAAATTAATTAAAAACAATACTAAATTTAATTTTTTTAATAATTC
>BMAC01000424.1:38835-73137 GCA_014905375.1 Phtheirospermum japonicum | reverse complement strand
GGGCGGGCCAGGGCGGGACGGGCCGGGATTGCCATCCCTACTTCCAACCACTTTATTATGCATTTTGAAGTAAATTAAGAACTTACTAGATTAAACTTTGATTTCTTACAACCATTTCATTACTTTGCATTTAGATTTATTAAATGCAAATTAAACATGAAAATTGTGTCACAACTTAACTCATTCAACTTTGGAACGGACCCAATTCGGACGGGAGTTACCACCACCTTTCACCCTATTTCAATCTTATTAAATAATACTCGCTCCATCCCACAAAGATAATCCACTATTCTATTTTTGTCCGTCTCATAAAAATAGTCCAATTATCATATTTAACATGTCATTAATTTTTCATTTCCACACATATTCTTAATTAATATTTTTGAAATACTAGTTTTCTACCTCGTAAATTGAAAATTGATGATTAGAATGCAAAATTTTACTATTTCAATAACAAATATACTAATTCAACACTGATTTTTATGAGTATTAATGACTTAACTATATAAATTATCAATTTCTTAGTTTGTGTGAAATCAACAATAAAACCATCAAATTGGGACGGAGGGAGTAATTAGATAATACAATAACTTCTTTTTCTTCTTCTTCTCGGTAAAATTGTTCTAGAACTTATATTTTGTAATTCTTCACATTTAGTTGAACCACCCCATCCATATGAGAACAATTCCTACCTTTCCCACTACTTTCAAAATTTAAGAACAAGACAATTTTGTCCTAGCTAATTCTTTATTGCCCTAAAGCCTCAATCTAATTTAATCAATAAATTTTGTCAGTCCACTTTTAAGAGATAGATTAGTTATTTCATTGCATCTACTATTCCTTAACCACACAAAACAAGAATACAAGTAGACTATTTGTTAATACACTACAACGACTTGTTCCTTGCCTTGGCTTATTATTATGACCTACAATTGGTGAAATGTGTCATTCACAAAGACTCTTCCTTCTGACTTTTTCGAGTTGTTTGTAACTCGAAACACATCGCTTTCATTTTCTTAATCCCCCATTAAATACTAATTCAATGATCATATTATCAATAATGCAACAATTTGCGGTAAGATTACACTAATTCCCAAAGACACACACCAATTCAACACAAGGATCCAGAACATTTTATTAACCCCAACGATAACCCTAATTACAATTGTTTTCATCGTAGCATAACCCCAACACAAGGGCATTTCGGTCATTTCGCAAGCAAGACCCATTGAATTGAAGGCCTTAAATATACCAAAACAACAACCAACTGCTCTCCTTTGACACTTTCAGCAACCCAACCCAAACCAAACCAAACCAAAAGAAAAGAAAAACAGAACATCAAAACAAAATTCATTAAGCAATGATCAAAATACACTTCAAAATTAGTCCATCTCCTAAAACTCTTCATTTCTTTAGCATCTCTGATCAACATGGCTGTGCCAATTTTTTTCAAATTATTCATCTTAATCATAATTTCTAACATCCCTCAATCTCTTTCTCAGTCAAATGCACAAAACATCCAAACTTTCTACCCATTCTCTCCGCCACCATCGCCGCCCACCCTCCCACCACCGCCGCCGCCGCCTCCGGCCACACCAACCGCCGTAACCCCACCACCGCCTCCGCCGCGGCGATCCTCCACGAGGGCGGCCGTCGGAAGAGCCATCGGCGTGACGGCCGCCGCCACCATCGTCTTATCGGGCCTCCTTTTCTTTTTCCTCCTCCGGCGCTCGCGACTAAAGAAATCCGAAGAGGAGAATGCTATCGCTACGCGCGGGGGCACGAACCCTCCCGTGCCTCCGGCCAACGACTTCACGCGGTTCAACGGTAACATCAAAGGTCTGATAGTCGACGAGAACGGCTTGGACGTGCTCTACTGGAAAGACTTGCAGGACGGCGAAAATAGGACTAGTTTCAAGAAACGGTATTTTAACCTGAAAGATGAGCAGGAACAAGAACAGGAGAAACGAATGGTTAGTGGTAGAGAGAGAAAGATCAACAAGCCTCCGATTCAAGAAGCCCCATTGCTCAGAGGAAAATCATCGTCTTCCCAAAGCCCAATTTGGGCTGCTGATCAAAATGATGATAACCATCAGATTATGAAAAAAGAACCTTCTTTTTCGACTAATAGGATGTCTTTTAAGGCTGTGGAGAGACAAAACTCATCGATTCAGCTTGTCAAACACGCAACGCCACCACTACCTATGCCGCCGCAAGTTAGGGTTACTGGGGCGGCGGCGAAAACGGCTGCACCACCACCTCCGCCACCAAATAGTGCCCCTCCTCCTCCTCCTCCGCAAATGGCTGCCGCGGCGGTGGCGAAAATGGCGGTACCGCCGCCTCCGCCGATGCCGCCACAAATGGCTGCCGGCGCGGTGGAGAAAACGGGGGCACCACCACCGCCGCCACTGGGTGGCGGCGCTCCGCCCTCGTCGCTAAAACCGCCTCCGCCCAATAAGCGCTCATCTTCACTGGGCGAAGGGACATCGAGCGATAAAAGCGGGAAAGTGAAACTCAAACCTTTGCACTGGGATAAGGTGAATCCAAACGCCGTTGAGCATTCCATGGTGTGGGACAAAATTGACAAGGGCTCTTTCAAGTAAGTCAATTTTGAACTTCAGAAAATTGTAATTATTTCTTATATGTTTAATTAACATTTATTTCAATTTCTATGTGAGTGCAGGTTTGATGGTGATTTAATGGAAGCCCTCTTTGGCTATGTCGCCACAAACCGAAAATCGCCACAAAGAGATAACCGGTCATCGATCCCTCAAAACCCGGGCCCACCTTCCCAAATCTTCATCCTCGACACCCGCAAATCGCAAAACATAGCGATCGTGCTAAAATCACTCGGCATCACACGTAAGGAAATAATCGACGCCCTAATCGACGGGCAAGGCTTAAACGCCGACACGATCGAAAAGCTCACGAAAATCGCACCGTCAGACGAAGAATTGTCTCAAATCACGGCCTTCAAAGGCGACCCCACAAGGCTAGCCGACGCTGAGTCCTTTCTCTACCACCTCCTAAAATCTGTCCCGTCGGCTTTTACCCGTTTCAATGCTATGCTCTTCCGATCAAACTACGATTCCGAAGTTTTATCCATCAAACAATCATTACAATCGCTCGAATTAGCTTGCAACGAGTTACGAACCCGCGGGCTCTTCTTGAAACTTCTAGAAGCGGTGCTAAAAGCCGGTAACCGGCTAAACGCGGGCACGTCGCGAGGAAATGCGCAAGCATTTAACCTAACGGCTTTGAGAAAACTATCCGACGTCAAAAGCTCGGACGGGAAAACAACATTACTCCAGTTCGTCGTCCAAGAGGTTGTTCGGGCCGAGGGCAAACGATGCGTGCTTAATAAGAACCGAAGCGGTAGTTTGAGCCGAACGAGCAGCCAGAGCGGCGAAAGCCAAACCTCGGAACAATCGAAGGACGATCGGGAAAGGGAGTACATGATGCTCGGGTTGCCGGTCGTCGGGGGCCTAAGCGTCGAGTTTTCGAACGTGAAAAAGGCAGCGAATTTGGATTACGACGTTCTTGTTAAATCGATAACGGCGTTATCAGAGCAGATGGTTGAAACGCGAAAAATTGTGTCGAGGTGTGGGGAACACGGGGGGTTCGCGCGGGAAATGAACGGGTTTCTTGATACGGCCGAGCTGGAGATAAGAGTGATCAAGGAGGAGCAAACGAGAGTGATGGAGATTGTGAAGAAAACGAGGGATTATTACCAAACGGGGACTTTGGTGAGAGAGAAAGGGACGAATAATAATAGTAATAATGGGCTGCAATTGTTTGTTATAGTTAGGGATTTTCTTGGGATGGTTGATCAGGTTTGTATAGACATTGCGAGGAATGTGCAGAGGAGAAAAGGTAATGTGTCGCATGTTGCGGCGGTTGGATCGTCTTCTTCGTCGTCGTTGTCGCCGGAGTCACCTAGGGTATTTAGGTTCCCGAAATTGCCGGCGAATTTTATGTCAGATGGTTCGAAGAGCGGTTCGAGTGATTCGGATGATGATTCGGAAGTGAGGAAATGAAATTGTACAGAGAAAAAAAAAAGAGGAAGGAATATTGATACTAAAATTGTTTTTTGTTATTTGATTTTCAATTTTTTTTTGTTAATCAAAGTGTAAGATTCTTATTCATTGTTATTAGATTGCATATAGAAATGACAGGAGTTCATTTTTTTTTTTTTTGGTTAAATCATGATTTATTGCTTTCTTTTTGTTCTGTTTGATAAAAGAAGGATTCTAAGTTTATGTTGTCCTTCAGAATTAGTAAACCTAGAAGAATAGTTATAATTTGTAAAAAGAAACAAATATTAATGAAGTTTTTGTAATTTTTAAAGGTAAAATGGTCTTTGTCCAATTAGGCTAAACGTTAGGGTTGATTTTTGTATTTGACATTAGTTGCTGGTCAATTTTTAATTGCACGAAAATTTTAAATATATTCGATTTTGAATGATTTGTAAGAATTAATTTAGGGATTATATATATTTAAATAATATATAATCAAATTATTTTTCTTTTAATATATTAGTACCAAAATTTTTAATTTTGGCTCATAAATAGATTAGGAAATGGAAGTGATTTACTTTAGACAATATGTAAAAATTATCTATACACAATAATTCTAGATATGTACAATTGACTATTAACTAAATACTTGCTTCTTAAAAAATACCAACATGAGACATAGATTAATTTTTACTTTCATCATCGTCATCGCATGATAAAAGAAAATTATCGTCGTTAGAACTTAAACGACAATTTCAGAACAGATGGTGTGATAGTTATTCGAGTGATTAAATACTAATTCACTTGCATTGTTTTCTTGAAAATATTAGTATTCAAAACTTGATCACCAAGTTTTGTAATAACTTTTCAACTTCCAGCAGAGTAAAATTTGAATTTCATCATCACTCAAATGCAGTATGAGAAAAAAGTTCATTTAAAAGATTAATTTAAATATAACTGTAACTAAAATTTAATATAATATTATAATCATTAATAAGTATCTTGTGATTTTCTTCATTGACGTTGTTTTATCAAAATAAATATACTATTATTTGTTTAGACACATTTTTAATTAAAATAATAATAATTTTAGTCATAATATATATTCAATTTTGTAAATGAATTTTCTAATTTTTTTTCTTAAATATCGAATGATAATTTTATTATGAAATAATTGAAATGGGAAGATTGATTAACGGTCTTTCTTTAAAATTAAGATTTAAAATCCAAATTAAGCTTTTATTAATTTTCTAATCATATAAGACTTCATGAAACTAATTTATACTCCAATTATGAAAATAAAGATGCGTAAAACTAAATTGCCCGTGCATCCATACACCTTTCGTCCGACCACATAATTTTAGCTAAAAAAAAATCCCTATAATTATAATACACCCTGTCAGACAGATGAACATCCCGTAATCCGTCCATGTCGCCTACCTATGCAATTAAATGTAAACAGTGGTTAGTTACTGAAAAATATTCAAAATAACAATTAATAAATAAAATACTTTAATATCATAAAATAAAATTATCAACATACTCCCATATCCAAAAATAAGTTTTTAACCAGGTATGATTATAACAAAACATATAAAAAAATATTGGATAACACATGTTCAGACTAGTGGATAGATGGATGATATTAGTCTCCTTCGCCTCTCGTTCCTTGGGCTCACTCCCACGAGTTTTCGGCTCCAAATTTGCCCTCAAGGCCTCTTGTACAATATATAAATTGATATTTTGGTGTTTATAAGAACCATCCTATGATTCTTAAGGTGAAAACATGAATTTAGGATTTATGATTTTTATGTCTACTCATATTTCCATGTTCCTGTGCCAGTTTTTTAATATTTTTTTTCTTCTTTCATTCTCGTGCATCTTTTGATCGTCAAAATTGAAGTTATCATAGATCTTGTTCCAAAAAAGCTAAAACTACTTATTATTTAGTTATAAAAATAACAATAAACAACTTGTTATTAATAAAATGTGTATACATGTGTTTTACTAAGGGCATGGACAATGGACGATGATCCACAACGGTGAACCCCGATTCCCCAAGTGGAGGTGCTCCGACGCGATGGAAAAAGTTGTGGCGAATTGTGGGGCCCAATGTCAAATGGTGGGCCCCGTAGGCAGGACTTATCTGATGGCTGAGATTAAAGATTTGTTGGAGATCCAAACGGTCCATATTATTCTAACCTTAATTTTTTTTAATTCAAAAAATAAAAAATAACTATATAAAAAAAATAATTTTTTATTGGAATTAAATGATCGTGAGATCCAACTGTCCACATTTAACCCCAACTTTAATAATTTGTTTAGTTTTTTCAATATTAAAAAAAAATTAGAAAAATGAAATTTAAAAATCCAAAATATTTTTTTTAAAAGCTTTTGTTTGAGAGAAGATATTTAAAAAATTAAGCCATTAACGTTTAAATATATTAGAAAAAATGAAAATAAAATAAAAAAATATGTAAAATATTCAAACATAATAAGAAAATGGAAAAATAAAAGGCAAAAAAATATTTTTTTAATTTTTTAATTAAAATAATAATAACAAATTCTAAAAAGATATATAAAAAACCGAAATAAAAAACTATAAAGGTTAGTTTTTTCAAAATTTCCACAAGTTTCTATAAATAGTACCATTCTCACTTCATTTCACGCACCATCTTTTATTTCCTTCCAAACCACATCAGTTACAAACATCTTTTATATTATTTCAAAATATCACTATGAATCCATTTAATAATAATAATGAAGAAGAACAAAATCTTGTCTCATCAAAATCTCACCATGGTCTCTCACAAATTCATCCAAGTAATGAATAAATACTTCATCACTTGTTGTCCACAAAACTATTTTTTTCATCTCAATCCCAAGGTCCATTTTCTTCATCTTAATCTCAAGATTCATTTTTTTAAATTACAATATCGTTTTTCTTCTTCTACTACTCCTCCTAATCCGAACAAACGGAGGGTATGAATTCGAGAAAACACGTCGGAGGATCTGAACGAATGTCTTTCTAAGGTGTGGTGAATGCTTCTACCAATCTGGCACTAGAAAATGATCAAAAATTCTTCTAACTTTTAGAAAATGGCTAGAGTCCAATGGGAGCATGAGGTGGATCTAACTTATCCGCAACGAGATGTAGATAGTAGTATGCACAACCATTTTATAGTGATTGGAAGACCGGTCTTCAATTCATACCGACGAAATAAAGGTATTCACAATTTTCATAGTGGAGTCACCGACGAAATAAAGGTATTTCATGAACACAAATTTTATGTGATATCTCATAATAAATTTAATTTTGCACAAAAGTAATTTGACATGCATTTTAAAATTTAGTCAACTCATAGCTCTATCTCAAAAAAATTGTAGTTTGACCGTGCAAAACAATTGTACCAAGCGAATACGGGCCCATCATTTAAAGATTTCAAGGTTTAGAAAGTGTTGAGAGACCAACTAAAGTGGAAGATATGGTCCGAAGAGAGACTCAAAATGGTTTGGGGGAGTTAGGAGATACACGGCGAATAAATAAAAAAATATTGAGGGTGAATCCTCTCCGTCTCCATTCTCATTGCCTAGCGAGTCACCCATTGGGACTCCCTTGGTGGACGATGTGGATTGGATGCAAGAAATGTCGAGAATCAAGAGGCCGATGGGCCAAAAGCGTTCATGAAAAAAAATAAAAGTAAACAACTTAAAACAGAAACGGTGAAGTCTCAAAAATCTTGAAAATGTTGAATGAGTTCGACATTAAATGAAAGTTTGAGCATAAAGAAAAGATGAACTTTGCGGCCCAACATTTTGAAAAGTTGGAGATAGAGGTCAAGGGACAAAGCGAGATTATCGCGATTGATTGGCAAGTAAAAAAGCCCACTCGAGAGAAAAAACGGATGAGCGAGCAAGAAGGGAGGAAGATGATGATTGATCTCAACTATCCAAATTTGCATACGCGCCTCCACAAAGAATACATGAAAAGAAATTAAGAAATCATTAACATAAAATATTTTGTACTTTTTTTTTTTAAATTCAATGTAATATTATTAAGTATTTGTAATGTTTTAATTATTAAATAAATTGTCATGTTTTCAATTATTCACTTTTCTTAATTTTGTAACTTTGAATTCAAAAAATTAAGGAATTAAAACATCGGAAACAATAATTTAAAAATAGTAATTATTTGTAGGATTTTTATTTATTTGTAATGTTTTCTAGTATTTTATTTATCATTTTTTTATTTTAAAAAAATAAATAAAACAACAATTAATGTAATTTGGTTTCATTGAACTTGCTAATAACACTCATCAAATTCCTTGTTGATATCTCTAATCTCAACCATTCATTTTAATTTTGTACATGTTATAATTTGTTTTTTTAACTTTGCACATGTTGAAAAACAAGTCAACAAGGTTGGTAATATAACACAATCACCAAGTCAACAAGGTTTGATAAACAAGTCAAGAAGTTTGGATAGAGGGAGAGAAATGTGAAACCTGTATCATATATTTTTGGATAATTACAAAAAGTACCTTAAGGCTTGATCTGATTACAAAAAAAACTCAATTATATCTCAAAATTACAAATAGCCTTTAAGGGCTTAAGTTATTAGTATTAGTATTCCATTTTCGCCCCATAATGAGTTGTGAATTGCTTTTTTTAGTGTTTGCAAACACTCACATTGTCAGATACACAGAAAAAAAGTTCTGTCCGGAATCAAAGTAAACAATCAATACATATTATAGTCCCTCTTTTGATAAGTAAAACTATCTGGTGATGCATACACAATTGTGCCCTATATATACAAACAACATTCCAAGTATAAGTAAAACTATATAACAAAACAAACAAACAAAAGAACTAGTACATCCTAAACTCTCTTCCACTCTCATAGGCAAGATCTATATGATGACCTCGGCAGCAAATGGGATACGAAACCTTTCTTTGCCGACTGCAAAAACATGCTATTGTTTTCAATATAGCAAAAGTTGTTTCTAGTCACGCGCTCGATTTTCCAGCATAGGCCTTGTGAAGATGTAGTGTAGTTCTACTCAACCTGTCGATCTGAGAAAACAACATTCATCGACTCAATGTTGGCCGTTGATAGATCTCGTTTGCAACACCCGTCTACAAATTCAATAGAGAAAAGTTAACCTGTGATTTTACAGATTACGCAATATAAGTAATATTCAGCCACAAGAAGAGTTATCAATTTTAAAAAAAAAAAAAAAAAGAAAAAGCCCAGACCAATTTCTGTGCTTTATCGGCCCGTTGGGTCGGTCCAACACACTTGAATGTAAATATTAAGCATGAGACCAGACGTGGGCTCCAATATTAATTTCGGCCCAGCCCATTGACATCTCTAACCACAAGAACTCAACACAAAAGAGCAGGCAAGAAAAGGAAAGTAGCATCAAACATGGACAAACTATAACTATGCGGGCCGAAGGCAAATGGAACAATGATAATGTGGGATATAGGGAGCGTTAATTTCATTTTTTAAACGCTCCGTCTTATTATTATAGCGTTTCTATTTAACTGGGAAAATATATGTGATGTCACCTCTAGTTAAATTAAAACGTAACGACATTGGGAAAATGTTTTGTTCATTCATGGTATAATCGTAGGTCAAATTTTGAAGTATCAACATGCACAGAAATACATTGCCTTAAAAGTGTGTTCTTGGGTTTAATAATTCCATGCATATATCTGCAAATTTACGCAACTTTCTGTTACGTAACAAGTCCACATATAGGTATGGAAATTATCATAGAAAGATCGGTCTATGCATATATATGCAAATTACGTGTCAAAAAATAAAGAGTGAATTCCAAAAAGTACCCACGAGGTTTGACCTAATAAAAAAAACTCAAAATTACAAAAATAACCTGAGATTCTATTGCCTTTATATTTACCCTACACAAGAAAAAAATATATTTCAAAACCCCACTTCACATTCATAAAAATATCACTCTTAATTTTAAACTTAAAATTGTTTTTTAATTTCAAAAGTTAGTAGGTTTTTTTGTAATTAGGTCAAAAATAAACTTAGCAACAAAAAATAGATTCCGGCATCACATCTCGGAAGTAAGACCATTTTATTCAATATCTAAAAAAATAGATCTGAAAAATGAGAATAACTTGAAGGAAACTAAAAAGGTTATTCATATGTACACGGTCACATATTATCTGCAAAAGCAAGAATAAGTGAAATAATAAATTACTTATGCCAAGAGGACTACAAATTATGTCTTAGAGCTTAATCATTATGAACACTGTTAAATATTTGAAACAGTGTTGTCTTTTCTGAACGGCAAAAGAAACTTGGAAGTCATGCTCGGCATGCAAATAAAGAAATCTAGCCAAATCAAATATGCACCTAAAAATGAAACTACGGCGTTCGCCCTATAAAACATATTGTAACAAAAGCAATAAGAGAAATGCGACTAATACTAAAGAATAACAGAAATCAAAAACACCCTCATTTTGAGACAAGATATATAGAAGTTTACAAGAAAACTAAAATAATTCACTTTGGTCCAAGTCTTACAACTAAGTAACAATTTTCTTGGGCTATAACACACAAACCAATCATGTGCAATGTATTTATCCAACAAAAGGGTTGCACAGCGAATAATTTGTCGTGTTTCTCTAATTAGAATGAAATATCAAACTACATCTTACTTCATATCCGATCAGGGAAACAACAAATTATTCGTCATGAAACCTTTTGTTGGAACACTACACTGCACATGGTGCGAGTGTGTGTTACAGTACAAGAAAATTGTGCGACAACTTAGTTGTAAAACTTGTTCAAGGTTAAGTTAATTTAGCTTTCTCATATCTTGTCTCTCTTAGAGTTGAGGGTACTTGTGATTTTTGCTATTACCTTGGTAATAGTAGCCGCATTTCCCTTATTACAATTTGCTACGATACATTTTATGCGTTGTTTCTGTTTTGAATTTTAGGTGCATGTTTGGTTTGTCTAGATTGCCGGTTTCTAAAGTCTCAACATTTTTCTTTATTTTCAGGCCGGAGCATGAATTCCAAGTTACTTGTGCCACAAGTATATATTATGACTTTGATTTTAATCTTAGTAAAGGACACAGATCATGTATCTTTTTCTGAAAGGCTTTTCATTGACCCTGATGCAATAGATGACACATTTGGATTTTATCTCAGTATTTTAATATCACACCTTTTCCTACTTAGATATGGGCCTTGTTGAGTTACGCTAGATAAATTAAATCATGCTCAAAGGTCAAGTAAATCACAACAGAGCATTTTTCTTAATCTTTCACACAGATAAAAGCATACCCTTGATTTTGCATTAAGCTGAGCATTTGCGGCCTCTCTGGCTATCGATTTTGCCTCCAATTTCTTCAAAAACTGCATCATGTTTGTTTTGTACATAACTGCATCAAATACCATTTATACATGCAGTAGCCATAATTAGAAAGTTGGGGTTTGTTAAATGTACCTCTTTTCGCTTTTCCGATTTCTCCTCACTTTTCAAGACAGCATTTGGTGAGACGGCCGCTGTATTTTTCCTACCCAGTGCAGAGCTTTTATGTGATCTGTTATAAAATTAGAAAGCTCAGATTCCGAATATCGAAATACAAATATACCGAGAAAAAAATAATTAAAAAAAAAAAAACTCCACCAACAATAGATATTCTGCCGAGAACAAGAAAAATCAAAATGTACTTCAATTTTTATTATCCTTCCAAAGTTAAAAATAAATAAAAAAAATTGAAATACAAAGATAATGGAAAAAACATGTTAGACAGTAGTGGATGAAATGATTAGGATCAAACTAAAAGAAGCATGTATTTGTAGAAAGATTGCCAAAAAAAGAAAAAAGAACAGTTCTTTCTTACTTTGTTCTTTTTTTTTTTTTCTGTAACCTCAATCAATAGCCAATTAGAAATAATAATAAAACCAAAATTAACGCAAATAGCACTAATTCAGCAATATTATAGAAATTAATTTTTGCTCAAGATCATTGGTTAAAGAGAAGATAGTAAAATCTCACACTGAGGGCAGAGGATTTGATTTAGCTCCTGGATGGCTCCTTGGAGTAGCCGTCTTTTCAGTACCCTTACGCGGTCTACAATTCAAATGATTAATGAGTTATAAATTCAAAGTTAAGATAGTGAAAGAAACTATAGGATTTAGCAATTCAATAGTTAGATTTCATAAATTAGCAAGTGTAAATAAATCCAGATTTGTGAATCGTTTTTAAAATGAACTATTCTAAGTAATTAAACAAGCAAATGAAAGCATCTTCTTAGATATTATACATTAATCAAATCACATTTAAAAAAATGAAAATAATAATAATAATCAGAAAGCTCAAATGCTCAAGGAGATTATTACTATTTACTATTCTAAGAATTATAATTGTAACATAGAATCATATTTCTAGTTTTCTCAATTTTTGAAACTAATAAATCACTAATATGTATACATAATCTTTCTAAAAAAATGAGAATAAAGATTACCCTATATTCCCCTTCGTCGGAGTGTGAAAACTCGAGACCTTCGGCTCCAATGCAGTAGATGCCACCTATCAAGAATATCAATATCAAAACTTGCTAATTTTGCTATTTCAGGAAGAAAAAAAAAAGCTCCAACACAAAAAATACATACATGCTTTATTGTACTTGTTTTTTCATCACCCATAGATCCATTACTTCGATTCTGAAAAGTCTTGAAAGCCCGTTTAACTATATCCTTATCCCCCATGCTCTCCATTATCAAAGACTTTCTCGTCATAGCGAGCCCTCCTACCGAATTTGTGGGGCCCAAACTAAGAGACATATGCAAAGACGTCGGCGCAGCTCGTTTGGTTTCCCGGGCCGAAAAATCATTACTTTTCAGTTGTTGGGGCCCGTTTATGTTCTTTTTCAACGCCCGAGAGGCCGATAATGGCGTTGACGTTAACGCGGGCTTTGAAATTCGAGGAGTTGCAGCTTGCAATGGTCTTGTAACTTTCGTTACCGGCGATGCAATTTTCTTCTTCGTCGTAACCGAATTTTTCTCCTTTTTAATCGGAGTTACCTAAAGACACCGAAAACGAAATCAGCTAAAATAATTCAACATAGCATTCACAATTAAAAGAGTATATCCAAAAAGTTTCCATTTTTACCATTTGAGTTATATTCCGTGTGCTCGATTTAGAATTTTCCTTCTTCTGCACACTTGCTTGTTGTTCTCTGCTGTTTTTCCTTGAGGCCCGTTTTTCAACTATATCTCGGGAGCCCTTTTTAGGAGTCTCTAATACAACTGGCAATACATTTCCTACATTTAATTCGGGCCCATCTACACTAACACTCGACTCATCTTTAGTTTCCTCAATTTCCGAACTTTCACACTTCACAACAGCACTATTAACATCGTCTTTTTCCTCATCCGAATCAATCACATCCACAAAACCATTTAATCTATCATTATTGTCACATCTCGCCTCGTTAAAGACGTCAACATTCGTCTTCACATTCACAATTTCTTCGACTAATTTCTCATCATTGGACAAATCAAATTTAATAATATCGGGATGGGACGAATTTGCAGAACAATCTACCTCGATCGACGCATCCGGGCTAGGACTAACAGGGCCCGTTGATTTTTCTTGCTCCATTTCCTCCTCGGCTTTTTTAGCTGCGATTTTTTTATAGTGGGCTTCGAAATATGCCTTCTTTTGAGCTACTGATCCGGGCGTGGATAAATTCCCAACTTCTTCCAAGTACTTGTTTGGTGAAAAAGATGACCATTTTTCCCAAGAAAGAGCGTCGTTTTCGAATCTACCGAACGAAACCGAAACTTCGAGTCTCGAATCGGTTTTCATAGAGTCATCCATCTGTTTATATAACACAAGATCTTCAATTCATTTAGAATTTCAACAGACAAAAATTAACACTAAGAATACAAATTAGGCAAGCTTTTAAATCTAGTAATATCTCAAGTACCTATTGTGACATAAAATTCTGAAAAATAAATGAATATTGAGAACAAATTCTAATAATATAGGCCACTTAGTGAACATTCTTTTCTGCAAGAAATGTTTAAACTAAAATTTTAATCAGAAATCTAAATATTGGCAGAGACAAACTATGTCCAGATGAAAAAAAAAAAACACAAGAGAGACTTAAAACAAACCCATGTGCTGATTTTTCTTCCAACGCAACAATCATTCACAACATTAAAGCTTCTTTTTTTTCCCACAGTTACAAAAATAATTGTCTGATTTAAGTTCTCCTAAAAACTATCAGCACAAAAACAAGTGCAAAGAAACATAAAAGAAAAAACAGAGTACAAAAAAGTTGAACATTATACACAGATCAGCAAGTACAAAAGTTGTGCCTTTTTTTTTTTTTTTCCTTCTTTCTTCTTTTTTCCCTTTTGCCTTTGAACTTTACCCCACAAACAAACCAGTTCCCAGAGTGAACAAAAAGTTGAAAAGCGCAAATCTTTGACCTTAATCTAAAGAAAATGAACAAAATGTTTGATGGGTTTGGCTTTAAAACCTGAAAAAATTAACAAAAAATGCAACTTTTCACCAAAAACATTGTAAAGTGTAGATGCAAAAAACTGAAACATAAAGTGGACTAAATATTAAAATTAGAAAATATAAAAGAATGGGTTAATTAAGTTGTTTTGCTTGTTTTACCTATAAATTTGGAAAAGAAAAACTTGAAAGAGAGTCTGAGATTGAAGATAATGATGATGCTGGGTAGATAGAGATGGTTTTTATTTCTGAAGGCCCACTAAAAATAAAGAGTGAAGTGCAGTGCCAGTCAGAGAAACAAAGAGATGGGGTTGGCACGTGCGAGATCTTTTATATCAATAATGGAGGTGAAGTGTTGGCACGTGTGAGCATTTGAAAGTTAATTGGGCGAACTAACTCCCAAAAAAGCTATAAAAAAAAATGCAAGAGTTTATGAGTAGTAATATACTTCTTCCGTCCAACAAAAATAGTCAAGTATTCTATTTTCGTATGTCACACAAAGATAGTCCAGTTTATATATTTAATATATCATTAAATTTTCATTTCCATACATAATTTTAATTAATATTTTATGGTAAATTAAAAATCGATGATTACAATGTAAAATCTTACAATTCCAATAATAAATATACTAATTCCAACGCTGATTTTTATAAGTATTAATTGACATTAATAAATTCAAGAAGGGTATAATTAGAAAATACTAATTAAATTAATGACTTAAATATATAAATTATCCATTTCTTAATCTGTGTGAAATCAACCGCATGACTATCATTTTGGGACGGAGGGAGTAAAAAACAAAAATGCTGACTATTATTATTTATTGGAAACAATGAAACCATCGAGGGCGAGCGAAAAAAAATCTCAAACTAAATTGAGATTTTCGGTTCGATTCGATTTTATATATTATTAAAAACTGATTACTTCAGTTGGATTTGATTTTAAAATAAAATTCGGCTCAGTTCATATTAACAGATTTAGAATTTGTTTTTAAATTAGTTTCTATATTACTTATTATTATTTTTTATTAACTTATTTTGGTTAATTGGTGTTTAAATCTATTTTCGATTTGGTCCGATTTTCAATTTTTATTTTTTCGATTTGATTAATTCAATTTTAATCCTATTTGCGGTTCGGTTCAATTCTAGATTTTACGAGAATTTCAATTTTTATTATTTCGGATTCAGTTTAGGTTTCGACCGAATCGACTCAATGCTTATCTCCTATAAATCATGTACTAATAAATAGTGTTGACTAACATAAGAAATTATGTCGGTGTATACAACTAATTGGGTCTTGAAAGCAATTTTTAGAGTGTAGGGCATGCTACAAAGTCTCGCTAAAGCTAAAGTTCAATTGCTTTTTTTTTTTTTTTTTTTTTTTTTTTTAATGAGAACTTTCATATATTATTACGTAAATTACATGTATGTTTGGAAGCACTTTTGAAAGAAAAGTCCACTTAACGTGTGGCAAAAACACATTTTAATGTTTATTTAGTGTAGTGGTGGAAAAGAAATCTAAATGTCACAAATTTTGATAATCTAAAATGGACTTCCTAGAATAAGTTTCTTTTAAAAATCAATTACAAGCATATAAATATTTTCCAAATGTACTTTCATATCTGAAAGTCCTTTTAATATGGGTTTCAAAACATACCCTAATATTGGATGTGCATTTAGTAAATAATAGAGTTTAATACAATAATCTGGAAATTGCACATAATGCTGTGTTTAACTTTATTGGTTTTTAAATTCAATATCACACTGATTTATTCATTTATTGTAATTATTTAATAGGTATCAGGAAAAGAAAGTTCTGACTTTCAGTATAATGCTAATAGCCTAATATCACTTCAAGAAAAAGAATAAATCAAAAGCTGATAAAAACACCTTCTCAAAGACTTACTCAAAAAAGAAAAAGAATCAAACGAAATTTGAGTAGATATCATTATGATAATCTCCACAAAGGAAATAAATAAATGAGTCCCATATGTTAAATTGTAAAACAAATGAACAACCAATCTATACATGGGGCCAATACGATTCAACAAATTATTGCATGACAATATTAATATAAATATATTTTTTTCATCTTTCAAGTGATTTCAAGCGTGTCACGCAATTTCAATACTTATACCACATTCGCACAATGCCCAAATGAAACAACATTTAAGTCATCATTTTCACACCACAAAATATTTTGCTTTTTACTTTTTGATCTTATTAAGAATAATTTCCTGGGTGGGTCCACTAAACTTTGTCTCATTCAAGATATTATCAGTTGAAATGTCTAATTCATATGATTTCTTTCACTGATTTATCAACTTAATTTCACCTACTTTTGGAATTTTTAACTCATCACATAAGCATCTTTTCTAATTATAGGCCTCTTATCCCTAAGATGGGCCATAATTAACTTTGAAGACCAGTTAAGATTTAAATAACTAATGGGCCACAGCCCACAAAAGTAGACTTTCTTGGGGCAAATAACCAATTAAATCTTGCGACATCATCCTAAGGGCCCCTAACACGTAAATCACATGCTCACTTTGTGTTTTTGTGGTTAAATCTAAAGCACAACAATGACTTGACTTATTTTCTCCTCCTACATTGCTTTAAAGTTACTCGAGCTTTCCCAAGTGGATGTAAGGTTAAACTGAAATATGACTATTGTTTTTGCAAGTATATATATGAGATTGAACTTCCTTTGATTGTGTTTCTCAAACAACAAGAATTGTCTAGTTTCCTCGTTTTAAGGTTCCATGGAAATCAACTATGTCTTGTTGCTTCAATTCCTATCCCTATTTTCTTTCTTAAGATTTGGTAAATCCGACCCTGAACCGCTCAATGATTATTGTGTCGCGGATACGACAAATCCTCGCGATTTTTTCTTAAATGGGTTGCCATGCATCAATCCATATCACACATTGGCTTCTCATTTTGCTACATCCGCATTATCCAAGCCCGGCAATATGAACCAATTCGGCTTCAATGTTACCCTCACTAACGCCAATAGCCTACCCGGGCTCAACACTCTTGGCTTAGTCATGGCACGGGTCGACATTGCAGTCAATGGTCTCGTGCCACCCCATTCCCACCCTAGGGCATCGGAAGTTACCATTTTGATTGAGGGCTCCTTATTAGTCGGTTTTGTAGACACTTCAAACCGCCTCCACACGCAACGATTACGTCCGAGTGATAGTTTCGTGTTTCCAAAGGGTCTAATTCACTTCTTGTACAATACCGACATGGTGAAACCGGCATTCGCCATATCGGGGTTGAGCAGCCAGAACCCTGGTGCTCAAATATCATCGATCGCTACATTCACATCAAATCCTGACATGCCTGATGATGTTTTGAAGAAGGGTTTCAAAATAAGTGGCCAAGATGTCACTAGAATCAGGAGGAACCTTGGAGGATAAACTTGTGAGGGTCACATACTTTTAAGGTGTTGTTAATGATTTATTAATTGCAATGAGTAATTTCATGTTCTATATAAAATCAAGTTTGGTTGGTTAAAAAGTAGGAAAGTTGTAGGTATGCACATAAATGGACAAGTCAACGGCCATATTTTTAATTTTGTTTGAATTTCATTACCCACACCAAGCTATGCATGGCTGGTGTATGTGACCATTGGTTTGTAAAAGTTCTACAATTAATTTCATAAAAAATGCAATTATTCTTTAAATTCGTGACTAACACACGTAGCGTGGGGGCGTTAATGAAATTAGAAGTTTTTATTTCGAGTATTCATATTTAAACCACTGGATATCATGAACCTCAAGTCTGTCGCATATAAGTTAGTCAAGGGAGACGTATCATGATCATGGACCCCGCCTTCTAATTTTGGAAAATTTGCATTTCTATCCTTGAAATTGTCTAACGAGTCTGTCTAGTAAAATTTACATATGTGGTCCGATTTACATCATATTGCTTCATGTACAAGGATTTACATAATTCACACCTAATTTAAGTCCAATATTTTCCCTTTTTATTATACAACTTACTATTAGGGTATTAGGGCTTATGATCTCCATAGGGACAAAAGTGCTACTGTGATTGTCTAATAATTCTTAGTTAATCTCTTGATCTTAAACAGCGTGCATATTTCATCTTCAGTAAATAAACAATCCAACAACTAAAATAATAAGCACTCCTGTTCAATTCACGATTCATATAATAACATTTTATCAATTGATCTTTTTTCGTTTTTCTCAGTGTGATAAAACGGAGGTTGATTACAACCAAAAAAATAAAAACGTTAGATGTCTAATACAGAGAAAAAAAATGTATCATTCAAAATTACTAATACTTGATAATTATTTTTATATTTGCAAATTCCACATGTGTTAGTAAAATACAAACCATTTTTATAGTTAGGTAAAACTGCAAGGGTAATTGCTATATATTCCTAATAAAATTATATAACTAACTTATTATTGAAATTATCACATTATTTACCGACCAATATCGTAAAAGTGAAGCACCAAAATTGGATACACATCTTCAACACTTTGTTTTACGCAATAGTAGGAGCAATATAATTAATAGATGTATGAGGGTGGAAAATGGATTTATTCCTTTCTTGAAGATAAATTCAAGTCCCTTTAATATGCTTTGCTTAAACACCTTCACAAAGCCTACATCCAAGCTTTCATGATGCCAATTCAATTATCAATAGATTCTCTGAATTATTAGCATACTAAAATCTATTTATTTATTTTTAACATTTTATTTCGTGGGGAATGCATGTGATAGAAACGCCAAATTAGGAATTCAAATGCAAAAATAAATAAATAAATAAATAAATCCCCCCAATGCATTCATAAATATTAAAGAGAAATCGACCACTTGCTCAATTGATCAATTTTAATGACAGGTTGTGGCATGTGAGTCGTGACAATAATTCTATTTTTATCTCTCGTTTATATGTCAAATAAAAAGTTAGTTGTCCCAAGTTGGATACACATCTTTTGTTAAGTTGAATTTAAGTCATTAAATAAGTGCTTGCCTGAAAGCAAATTTTGTAGGAATATGTTTCCAGTAAGACTGTCCTACGATTTCTAAAATGTAGGACGAATCAAGTTACGACTAGAATTAAACAAGAAAAAATATGTAACATTTTCTTGAAATTACCATTCAAATAAATATTGGATTTAGTTATGTGTGAAATCATATAAAAATGAATTGATTCCTTCACCTGTTCACCACCTGCTCAACTGCAACTTTTCTGTCTCAACTCTCAAGTATAACTTTTCTATTTATTTTTAAAATCTTGGTAAGTGCAAAAATAAACGAAATAGTTGTGGGTTGTAACTTTGTAACATTATTATTCTGTGTATATAAAAAAAAAAGAAAAAAAAAAAGATGAATAATACACTATCACTCCACCCGCATTTTGTACACAAAGAATCAACTAAAAATAAAATTTTAAAATAAATAACTCTAGTAGTAATATCCAATCAAATTGCTTCCAAAACCCAAGTGCTGTCCCTTACGCTGATGAAGTTGTACCTTCCCGTTCCCCTTGTACAAATCGTACGGCTCCCAAAGATAATCCAACGGACAAGGGCGCCTCTCATCAAGCCTCACCCAAGGCTTCCCCTTCCCACTCCAGTGCAGCAGGCTCACTGGACCAGGATGCAACGCCCTACATGATCCCGCCACGTTATCCCCACCCAACCCATGCTGATTCCACCTATGATCAATGGGCTCCACATTCCCACCAAAAGCAAGCAAAAACGGAGGCAATGACCCCAGCTCGTATATCCGGTTCTTTCTCTGCACTTCCATCCAATTCTCTAATTTCTTCCGAAATTGCCCCTCCCTCCATTTTGCCAAGTCCATCACCATCACCCCCGTGTTGAAATAGCACGGGTCTCTCGACCCGAGATCCCGGGTCAAATTCGGGTCGGACCAGAAATTGGCCGTGAAATATTTCGTGAAATTTGCGTGGCAATATTCCGGGGCTCCGATTACTTTCCCGTCGGACATTTTAACTTCCCATAGCTTTAGGACATCGTCAACCAGTACAAGATCCGAATCCAGATAAATGACCCGGTCCACACACGGGTCGAGAATATCGCCCAGGTAGTTTCGGGCGTAGTTTAATGGGTTTTCCAAAGCGGGTCGGATGGACGAGGATATGAGACTGATCACTTCATCCTCTCGAAAAATGTAGAGTTTGAAGCTGAGAGACGTGAATATGGACCTCACGATTCGGGTCAGGGCCCGGGGAGTAGTGGGGTCGGACTCAGTGGCGAGGAAATGGAAGAAGACTTGCTCCGGGCAGGAGGCGTGGCGGAGGACGGAGTGCGCCGCCGCCACCGAGCCCCGGAGGTACTCCGAGTCCAGTGTCATCGCCACGTGGACCAATGACGGGTCGCATGACGTCGCGGGTGATGACGTCACCGGCGGGCACACGACGCCGTTGCGGTAGTCCGGCGCCTCGGAGAATCCGAAGTTGATGGGAAATGTACGGATTGCGAGGCACATCGACGGTGAGTGAAGGATGAGGAGAAAGAAAGCAACGGCGGAGATTGGGTTTGGGAAAATTCTAGAAAGACCCATTTTCTTGAGAGAGAAATGGGCCTCTCTCGAATTGCAGCAGCTATTGGAAAGTGTATTTTCTTGAGCAGCCAAGCCAATGTTAGCTAGAAACGACTAGTCTGATATAGACATAAACACAGCTAAGCTAATGCATATTTGTACAATAAATATGTGTGACTAATAATGATTTGTTTAATGGATTTGTTAATTACTGAGTAAATCTCAGACAAAATTGCAGTTGAATAATGACACAGGAAATAAGCTTTTGTGATAATGATCGGTCAACCAAGCAATTAGTGAGTTGTCGCACAACACACTTAATTATACCAAGTAAAAGATTCCAATACATAACAAGACCCAAACCATGAATACTTGACAAATTTACGTGACACGATGATCGTTTTGCCTGAGAATTAAAAACTCAATTCATTTATTATATCACTAAACAACAACAACAACAAAGTTTTGGGTTATAAGGGGTGATTTTTTAATCTCGCCGTTATAGATTAGAAAAAGAAAATTTGGCACTCCAACATTCTCTGTTCTATCTCTCCTTCATTAAAATCTCTAAATATCTTCCAAAAAACCAAAACCAAGCGCTTTCAAAGTAATTTTACCCTACAAATTCTGATTTTTATGAGTTCGAATTGAAATTATGTTGAAAATACATAATTTCATGTCATGTGTTTAGTAGTAAATGACAAAATGTATTATAATATTCCGTGTTTGTCTACAGTCCATAGTTCTTGTGTGTGTGTGTGTGTATTTTGTAATCAGTTAGAGAAAAAAGTGAAAGTGAGTTAATAACGTGTATTTTTATTGAAAAAAATACACACGCACTCGAAAAAAGTTTGAAAGGGAATGAAAATATAAAAAAAGTGCTCTGTTCAAGTAATTGTTTTTGGTTTTGGGTGAATAATATTTAATATTTTGATTCCCCTGGTATAAATTTTGTTTTTAATTTGCATTCAAAACACTGGTTAAACAAAAAGTAAAATCAACTGAGGAACCTTTCAGCAGAAGATCAAAAACTGTAAATCTCATCACATGAATTTCTCTTCGTTTTACAGCTGGTGAGTCCATGGATGGCGCAAATCGCACTTGAAATGTTTTCTTGATGTTTGACGTCATGCACCGAAAAGCCCACCTCTTAAATTCTGTTCTGTTTGCCTCATAATCATATATATGTACGCCTGTGAAAAATACATAAATTCTTATCGAATTATGAACCACAATATCATGAACTCACATGATTAAATATTAAAAATACCTTGCGTTGTTGTTGTGAAGCCAATAGCAAAGTAGCTTAATATTTTATTTTATTTTATTTGAAGATTTTAACTAGTTCATTGTTCAACTTAAAATTTATCAAATCGCGTAATGGAGACTCTTGTTAAATTAAAATAAAAAGGTATGATCTTGTTGAATTGCATATGAAGATTGTTTTTGAGAAATTTATAGCATAACAAAGAAAAAATAAACAATACTATATAAGTGCTTCTCTAAGAACATATGATCTCTGTTTCGGAAAATAATTGAATATCACCAAAAGAAAAAAAGAAAAATACCTCAACTCCAACCCATGGACAGACATACGCATTAGTGAAAAGCTCAAAAGAGTCGGGCCTGGGCTCTACTGCAAAAACAGATAGTTATAAGTTAAAAGTGTTCTCCATATTCATATTCAAACAAAGTTATTTAAAATAAACAAATAATATTAACACAGCAAATAACCTCATCATGGCTCATTCTACCAATAATCACCACACGAGCAAACACCATCTCTGAAGTGATGAAACCGATTTGAATCCCTAACGATAATCTCTCTCTCCGTAAGCTTCGATATCAATTTCGTCACGTTATGACAATCCCCACACACCCGCAAATTTTTGTATATCCGTATAGATGTTTTATGGCCCGTATTCAAAATTCCATACATAATAGCCAACCTCTCGCTATGACTCATCAGTATACTCTCCTTCTCGTCATCCTCAACATCCTGTAGTACAAAACTATAATCCGGGCTATAACCAATGCTTTTCAATTTAACATTTAATAAAGCTAATTCTTTATATATCTCTTCACACTGCGGATGTGATCGATTGCCCGTATAAAAAACTTCGATTTTATTATTTAATTCAATCGAACTCCACCCGGGCGTTTTCGACAAGCCCCTCTCCCGGGCCAACGATCTCACCTCATCGACCCCTTCCCATTGCCCGAAATTCGCGTAAATATTCGACAGCAGAACGTAATACCCGACGTTCCCCGAATCGAGCTCGAACAATCGAGCCGAGGCCTTTCGGCCCATTTCGACATCTCCATGTATTCGACAAGCACCGAGAAGAGCACCCCATATCGAGGCGTCAGGCCTCATGGGCATGCTCGATATGAAATCATACGCCGTTTCCAGAAGCCCGGCCCGCCCAAACAAGTCGACCATGCACCCGTAGTGCTTCAGAGTGGGCTTTATTCCGTGTTCTCGCTGCATCACATGAGAAAAACACCGTTTTCCCTCGTCAACCAGGCCCGAATGGCTACAAGCCGTCAACAACGATAAAAACGTCACGTGGTCGGGCTTTACTCCTTCGTTTAACATATCGTCGAAGAGTTTCAGGGACGTCTCGCCGAGCCCATGAAGCCCGTGGCAAGATATTATAGCATTCCACGTAACAAAATTATCCCTCGGCACCACCTCGTCGAATAAAAACATCGCTTCACCTAATCTCCCACATTTACCGTACAGATCGATGAGGCAAGTGCCAACATAAACATCCGAGTCCAGATTCTGTTTCAGGGCCCGGCAATGAATTCCTGTTCCATCTCTAAGAGAACCCAAATGAGCGTAAGCCGGTAAAATTGAAACCCACGTCCCTTGATTAGGTTTCACATCCTCGTTCAATTTCATTTTCTGATAAACGCTACTAGCCTCGCTGGCGAACCCATTTTGAGCGTAGCCCGTGATCATTGTGTTCCACGAGATCACGTCTTTAAAAGGAAGGTTATTGAAAACCCTACGCGCATAGTTGATTAGCCCTAGCTTCGCGTACATGTCGACAACCCCATTTCCGATCACGGTGTCCTTTGTAATCCAACACCGCCGAATCACGAACCCGTGAACCAATTTTCCGCCCAAATAATCTTTCGTCTGAGCGAGACACGAGGACAGACTCACGAGCGTCAGTAAATCCGGTCTAAAGTTGTTCGATTTCATATGATCGAAGAAAACGAGTGCGTGATCCGGACAATCGTTCTGCTCGTACGCCGCGATTATCGAGTTCCAAGAAACTAAATCTCTCACACCCATTTGGTCAAAAACTTTTTGCGCGCAATCCAAGTAACCGAATTTAGCGTACATGTTAATCAAGGCATTGGAAACGAATAGATTGAACTCCAACCCGTGTTTAATCGCGAATAAATGGATAACCATCCCGCGTAAAATATCATTACTCTGCGCGAAAATCGAGAGCATAGTCGAAATGGTCACTGAATCCATATTTACGCCTTTCGATATCATTTCATCCAAAACGGTCAACGCCTCTTTCGCGTTACCATTTTGGCAAAACCCGGAAATCATAGAGTTCCAACAGCCCATATCACGAAACGGCATATCCTTAAAAATCGTATATGCAAAACTAGCGAAACCGAAACGACAGTACATATGAACCAATGAAGCGGAAACGAACACGTCCCACTCGAAACCCATTTTCAAGATCCAGCAATGGAACCTCGTCCCATCGGTTAAAGATTTGCAGGCTTTCAAAATGGGCGGGAAAGTGTAGAAATCGGGCCGGACATCGGTGCTTGATAGCATATCGAAAGCGCATTTAACAGCTTCGTCGAAACGGGTGTTTCGGACGTAAGCTGATATTATTGAGTTCCAAGTGTAGGAATCTTTTTTCGGGACTTGATTGAATGTGTCCCGGGATAACGGGATGTTGCCGAGATGGGAATATTTGTTGACGAGCCGGGTGGCGAAAAAAATGTTTTGGGCTTTTCCGGATACGATGAGAAGGGCGTGAACGCGCTTGGCGGCCTCTGATGTGGTGCAGGCATTAAATAGGAGCTCAAAATCGATCGGTTTGCTCTTTTCATTGGGGTGGTTTGATAAGTTGCGTATGTGGCTAACACTATGAGAATGTGAGAGGTAACAAGTTGGGGACGATAGAGACTTTGAAAAAATCCCACCTTTGCGGATGGGCAGCAATCTGCATATGATATTTTTTTAGAAATCAAATAAAATTAATCAAACTACTCATTCTCCATTTCCAAAAGGCTAAAGTACTAAATTTCGACCTTATAATTAATCAAATAAGAAACTTAAAAAAAAAAAAGAGAGAGAGAGAGGGGCAAAAGTATAATCGACGTACCTGAACATTCATGTAAGATTAAATGCAGAAAATTATTTCTTTCCCCCAAAAAAATCTGAATTTTAGGGTTTAGAGAAATGGAATTGGGGTTTAAGGGAGAGTGAGAGAACTCAGAGAAGTGGACAATCACACATGGCAAAAATATATACTGGGCCGATATGCTTGGGCTCACAATTCAACAACTTAAAAAATCAAAACGAGCCTGGCCGAAATTTCAAGACCCATGTTTCAATTTTGTTCTTGCCCTTTCAATTCTCAACTCTCAAGCTCTTTTTATTGATTTTTATACTGTAATGTTTTTTTACCATGATGTATTGGTTTTTTATTATAATGTATTTGTTTTTGCACTACAATGTATTGATGTGAAATTTTGGCCTAACGGATGATCCGTTAGTCCGGCCTAACAAGAGTGTTGCCCATAATATTTTTGATGTTGTCCCTCGAACTTTATTTCTGCCAAAATATTCTTTCTAGATTCCATCGACGGGCAGTTGAGGGGTAAAGTGAAAGAATTTTATAGTTTGGGGGGTAAAGTGTGAAAAATATTATACTTTGGGGGGTAAATTAAAATAATTTAAATATTAGATTTTTGTTTTAAAAATTTATATTTGAAAAAAATATATAATTTTTATCTTATACTCACACACACACAAAGTTGTCAATATAATTCCCAAAAAAAAAAACCCCGTAAATTTCCAATTAATATTTATAATTTTCTAAATATAAATATTGTCAATACATCTTTTATATTATTATTAAACACATGACTAAGTATTACGTAAATTATTATGATAAGAAAAATAAAATTATCATTCGATATTATTATTTGTAAAAAAAATGTGATCATATACTATATTAATCAATCATGTGTACATTAATTATTATATAAGATTATAATTATCGAATGATTAATATAATTAAAATCTTATACTCCCTCCGTCCCACAAACATAGTCCAGTATTCCATTTTCGTCCGTCCCACAAAGATAGTCCAGTTACCATATTTAACATATCATTAATTTTTCATTTCCACACATACCTTTAATTAATATTTTTGAAATACTAGTTTCCTACCTCGTAAGTTGAGAATTAATGATTACAATGCAAAATCTTACTATTCCAATAACAAATATACTAATTCCAACACTGATTTTTATAATTATTAATTGGTATTAATAAATTCAAAAGGATATAATTAGAAAATATTAACTAAATTAATGACTTAACTATATAAACTACTAATTTCTTAATCTGTGTGAAACCAACCGCAGCACCATTATTTTGGGACGGAGGAAGTAATATCAATATTTTAATTATATTAATCATTCGATAATTATAATCTTATATAATTACTCATGATTAATATAGTATTTAATCACATCTTTTATACAAATAATGATATCGAATGATAATTTTATTTTTCGTATCATAATATTATAATACATATATGAAATACACCATTATTTTATTTTGTTCAATCATAATACATAATAATGTATTATTATGTTACTTAGCCTAATAATTTACATAATACTTAGTCATGTGTTTCATATTTAATAATATAAAAGATGTCTGACAATACTTATATTTATAAAGTTATAAATATTAATTGGAAATTTATGGGTTTTTTTTTAATTGGGAATTATATTGACAACTTTGTGTGTGTGTGAGTTTAAGATAAAAATTATATATTTTTTTCAAATATAAAATTTTAAAACAAAAATTTAATATTTATATTATTTTAATTTATCCCCCAAAGTATAAGATTTTTTGCACTTTACCTTCCAAACTATAAAATTCTTTCACTTTGCCCCCCAACTGCCCGTCGATTGAATCTAGAAGGAATATTCTGTTGGAAATAAAGTTTGGGGGACAACGTCGGAAATTATTGTAAATCAGGGGGCAAAGTGGAATAAAAAATACTTCGGGGGGCAAAGTGAAAAAAATTGCATACATTGGGGGCAAAAAAAATTATCCCTTTTTGTTTGATGGTTGAAAGTAAATTGAAATCGGGTAATTTACAGGAACGATTGCAGGAACATCTAAAATGGATGATTTACTTATTTTTTATTTTTTAATAAAATGATAAATAAAATATTGAGAACATTAAAAATAGTGAAAAATCTTACAAAATAATTTTTTATTAAATCAGATTTATTTTGAATTTTGAATTATTTTTTGATTTGCTTTTGAGTTTAATTAATTTATATATTTATCTTTGAATTAAAGAAAAATTATAGATTGTATTTTTCTATTTTTTATATTTTTTTTAAATGTTGTTTTTTGAATTTTATATATTTTTTCGAATGTCATTAATTATTGTATTTTGTTTTGAATTTAAAAACTATAGAATGTATTTTTTTGGTTTCTTTGATTTTTCTCAAATTTTAAATGTTGTTTTCAATTTTAATTTACATTCATTCATTTTTTTTTTATTATTATTAATTTTCATATTTTTTGATTTTTTTGAATTTAATAAAACAAAAATATTGCGGGTATAATATGCCCGCAGGGCCGACCAAATGAGCGCAGGGCCCACAAGTGGCCACAATATTTGCTCGCCTATTGGAGTATCAACAACGACAAATGGGCAATGAGCGCATCAAATGGGCACTCACTGTGTGCATGCTATGATGGGGAACACGAGTAGAATAAACGGAGTATTTGTTGGTTTTTTAATGAGAAAATGCCATTATATACTACCTTTAAAAAAAAAAAAAAAAATTAGCGCCACAAATTTACGTTGGAATGAAATAATTCCAAATCTACCTTTTATAATTTTAATTATCATTTTACACCTGTGATGCACGAATTTTGTATTAATAGCATCAAAATCAACAAATTATTCATAAAAAATAATGAGTTTTTTAAAATTAGTATTTGCAATATAAAAGACGGAGTATATATAGTCGAAATCGACGGATTTTGTGTTGTGCTGTAGTGTTCTTTTACTTTAATTAATTTAGAATGACTATAGTGGCTATACATGTACCATACCCGACATCAATTTACTCTACTTGCACCCTATCCTAATATATTAATTAAGTTCAATTATTATTTAATTAAAATATTTTTTTTAATTTTTAATGTCAGCACTAATTTAGTAATATAAATCATAGTTATTATTATTATTATATATCATGGTTACTATAATTTGGTTGAGTTATTCTATTCATTGAAAAAAATTAGCATTATTTAAAAAATGAGTCATTAATATATTAGCGTCCCAAACAACAACAATTCTCAATATATTATTTAAAATATTTTAATAAGTTATAGTTAGTTATGTGAATGTGAGGGAAATGCTCTCTCACTCTTATCGATTAAAGTAATCTCAAAGTTTTTAGAGTAAATATGATGCATTTATATTGATATTATATCATTAATATTATAGTATAAATGTAATAAATAATATTTCATAAACTATGATTTATCACAATATACACATGATAAAGATATGCATTTTATAATATTTGAATTAGATATAAATAAATTATGTTGATATATTACATATATAAGTGTGGTAATACAAATATATAAATTTATAAAACTAACTATTCTACGTACTTTATTACTATATTCATATATTTAAATATATAATATATATCGGGTAGGGTACGGATAGGTATAATGTACAAACGGGTAGGGTACGAGTAGAGCTGCAAACGAGTCGAACGGCTCATGAGCCTTCGCGAGCAGCTCGAGTCAAAGCTCGACTCGAGTTCGGTCAAACTCGAGCTCGAGCAGCTCGAGCTCACAAACGAGTCGAGGTCGAGCACGTCACTAATAAGCTCGCGGGCTCAACGAGCTGCTCGATTATGTGTGAATTTACTAAATACCCCTATTTAATAGTATTAATTACAAGAATACCATATTTTATTAGATTTAAAACTAAAAAACTCGAGCCGAGCATTGTCGAGTCGATCTCGAGCATGCTCATTTCCTTGTCGAGTCGAGCTCGAGCAGCAATCATTCGAGCTCGAGCACAGATGAAAAATAGTTAATCCTGACTTGAAATCGTGAATGCTCGACTCGGTTCGTTTTCAGCCCTAGGTACGAGTAAGGTATAATGCGTAAACATGTAATCTAGTCGAATAACGGATACAAATTTCATACCCGTACTCCATTCGTACCCGACACTATACCTTTCAAGTACTACCCTTACACGACCCGTTACTCAATTTTTGTGTACTCACCCGAATCATCAGGTTGACAACCCTAATGAAGATATTCAAATCCTTTGCTTTCACATATAGATGAATAAAGTGAATAACATTTCTGAATGCTAAAACTAATCCTTTTGTGTGGAAACCCACAACATTAATTCACAAAATTTATTGTAAGTTTTAACCTTAATTATTTGTTGTCAATAATGGAGATATTAATTAACTCATACCAAGAAGCACGGATATAAAATTTGGGATGGCTGTGTGGAGATGGGAATGGTTGAGTTTCTCGAAAAGATGATAGCTGCGAAGAACATGAGACGGTGAAGGAGTTTCATTTAGTCATACTGCCTTAATTTTGATTTACGTAAATAATTAGCAGTAGCAATTAATGTTTAAAATTAATTATACGCCACAATAAAAAAATTAATAATAAATTATAAAATAAATAATTAATTTTTTAATATAAAATAAAAATATTTGTATTATTGAACACATGACAGCCTGTTAGATGGTACATATCCGTAGAGAAGTACAATGAGCACCGCTTTCATATGTAGAAAAATCATATTTTTATTTTATGTTTCGAATACCTTAAAAAATCTTTTTTTGTATAATTACCAATAAACAAACATAATTCGAAGAATATTGAAACGTAAACTAAAAACAATCACCTGAGAAAGAATAACAAATGCTTGGAATTGTTTTCGTGTGTAATTTAAATCATATGAGAATAAATATCGAGCTCCAATATTGTCAATGTTAACTAATAAATTCACTATTAATAAACCTTTTTTAACATTGTAGTGACGCTGAATTTATGTAAGGTAGTAGAGTTTCCCAAAAATTTCCCTAATAATTAAACAAATACCAATTTTACGTTTGCAATGAGTTTTCTTACAATACACAAATTTCACACAAATTTATCATAATCATCCTTCCCCAAAATACTTTCCAGAATCACCACATAAATGTGGTAAAATTAAATAAATAATATATATTTAAATTAAAATTAAATAAATAAATCAGTTTCAAAAAAAATTAAAAAATTGTGGCGGGACGCTTCTGGGAAAAGCGTCCCGAACCTTTTTTTCGTCCCAAAAGTTTTTGGGGCGAAAATAAAAAAAAAAATTAAATTCGGGGTCGGAACGCTTCTCCCACCCGCGTCCCGACCGAAAATGTAAAAAAAAAAAAAAGCCCGGGGTCGGGACGCTCTTGGGAGAAGCGTCCCGGGGCAAAAGTGAAAAAAAAAAAAACCCGGCCTTATAACCCCAAACCCTACCCTCACAACCCACACTCACACACACACTTCTCACAGCAGCGGGCGGAAGAAGAAGGCTGCCTTTAGAGGTATGTTTTTTTTTTGTTTTGTTTTGTTTAATTTAATATATTAGTTAATTAGATGTTAGTTTTAGTATTTAGGTGTTATATTTTTATTGTTGTTGTGTTTATTGTTATTTTTAATTTGAATAAATTAGTTGTAGATTGTTAATTTGGGAGAATTTGTTTTTAGTTGTTAATTTGATTAAATTGGTTGTTAATTTGAATAAATTAGTTATTTTCTACCTTGAATTGTGAATTGTGAATTGTTAATTGTTAATTGTTAATTGTTAATTGTTAATTATTTATGTAAATTGTTATTTGTTAATTATTTATGTAAATTGTAATTATTTGTTAGTTTTAGTATTTATCTATTATATTGTTATTGGTATTGTTATAGTTATTTTTACTTAAACCTAGATTGCAATTAGATTTATTTTGAGTTTGTATTATATTAAATTTTGATATTTTAATTTTAGTTTTTTTTGAATTGTTCATGTAAATTGATTGTGGAAATTCTTGACCCTAACTTATTACCTTCTATTTAATTGTTTGTGAATATTTAGAAAATTTTAGCTATGGAAATTCTTGACCCTAACTTATTTTTTAGTACGAAAATGCATTAGGTTTGTTTGTGAATTTTTTTGTTAATTGTTAATATTATTTTGTTATTTGTTCTTGTAAATTGATTATGGAAAATATTGACCTTTAATTGTTACTTTCTATTAGATTTCTTGTGAAAAAACAATGAATTATGAGAAATTATTTAATTTTGCGAGAAATTATTTAATTATGTGAAAAATTGAATTTATTTATATTTTTAGAAGTAAGCGCACATAGGCGAATATGTCTTCTGGAAATGAATACGACGTGTATGCATCGATTTTACGAGACGAGAGTGGATATGCAAATGTAGACTCCACCGAGCATCATCCCCCACCGGTGATTTCGGACTACCTGGGAAATGTGACTGCAAGGTCACAACAATTGTAGCTGGCAAAGGTACAATAATGCAATGCAATCAATAGAGCAATAATAACCACACTATACACATATATCACTCCTCTATATATATGTACACAAAAACAAACTTATTCAAGAGACATAAACTATACTAGCTAATATGGCTAATTTTGACGAAAACCATCCACATGTTCTAAAAATAGAAAATGATTACTACGATGGACCATGGACCATGGAGATGGAACGAGCCATTTTGGAATTTTTGTGGGCTCAGAATGAGGGGTATCGAAGAGGTGCAAAAAGAGCACACGTTATCATGAGCGTCCCGATGGTAAAATCTATGCTCGAGCGTCGGTTCATGTTTTTCACCCACTATTGCAGAAATTTACGACCGGATTGAGGAAATGGAAATAAGGTACGGTTGGTGGAAGGCAAGACTTTCTGAAGATGGTGTTTTTTCTGGATGAAGAACGTCGGTTGATGTGTATTGATACCATTATCAATAACAATGTCTCTCCAGCCTATGTAAAGTCCACCCAGCTGTGTACATCTAATTATTTGGTTTATGTTGGTTTCATTTGAATTACTAACTTTTTTTTTGGTCATACAGGAATACGGTGAGGATGCATCACGGAGGTTTTATTTGTATGACATCCCCACCATTAATGAAGACCATGGAAGAAGCTTTCAATATTTGATGAGTAATCAATGTATTGGGACTCAAATGTGTAATAAAATGGGATCAGAAATGATCTTAGTTCGAGTGTGCAATTTTTTTTATGTTTAATTTGTAATGTCTGTTTGAATTTGTCACGTCATTTATTTTCTTATTTAATCAAATGTGTAATCTTTTGTTTTTTCTTATTCAATAAAATTACTTCTTCAATATTTATCTAAAATTGCTGATGACAATACCACACATGTATCAATAGGGTTTTCAGCTTTTCATGTGACAAGACCTGACATTATTCCACACGTTTTTCAACTTTATTTATGACAAGACTACACCATACGCATTATGTTTTCATCTTTAGCTGTGACAACGACAACACATTGAATACAACTGTCTTGTGAGATTGTAACTCATCTATAAATTTGGAACATTGGACTACATTCTTTACAACCAATTCACACCCTCACACCTTTATTTTTCTCCATCATCTAAGCATTCTCATAAATAAAAGGAAAAAAAATGAGTTCAGATCAGCCTAACAATGTACCATATTCTGAATCCGAAGAAGATTTCTTTTTCTACGATACGAATTCAACCGAATGGAGCATCCATATGGATACTAAGCTTGTTGACGACCTCCGTGAGAGTAAGCTCAATGGTGTCTACGATCCCAGAAGAGGATTACGCAACAATATCCACGTGGATCTTGTTGGACAAAATCAATGGTGCGTTCGGGAAAGACTTCACAATGGACGACATAACCGCTCGAGTTCAACTTCTGGAAAAACGATACAGCCATTTTCATATGATGTTGGGAAACGAACATTGCACTTGGGATCATGAGACCAACGAAGTGCAAGCGCCAGATTGGCTAGTCCGATTTTGGAACGACGTCGCAAGGCGATGCTGAGTTTACTGCTGCATATCTAAAACATGGAGAACCTTTATTTGGTTTGATGGATCGGGTATTCAATAAAAATTACTTGAATTGCATTTGTCAATACCACAATCTCATTGGAAAACCCACCATTACGATTGTGATCGTATCCGTGTAATATCAAATCACTGTAATTTTTATTTTAATCTTCGTTGTTGTTGTATCTTAATTTGATTGTATTTTTAATTTGAAATTAAAATTTCTTGTCATTTGGTTATTTATATTATTTTATTGTATTTTTTTATTTTCAAATTAACTTCTTGTAATTATAAGACATTATTTATAATATGTTTATTTATTTTAATTAATAATATATTTAAATAAATTATAAATATAACTAAAATCTTAAATGTATATAATATAAATAAATAAATAAATAAATAATATGTGTATTGATTAGGGTTAGGGTTAGGGTTTGCCCCGGGACGCTCTTGGGAGAAGCGTCCCGACCCCAAACCTTTTTTTTTTTACATTTTCGGTCGGGACGGCGGGTGGGAGAAGCGTCCCGACCCCGAATTTTAATTTTTTTTTTCATTTTCGCCCCAAAAACTTTTGGGGACGAAAAAAAAGGTCCGGGACGCTTTTCCCAGAAGCGTCCCGAAGGGCGGGACGCTTTTGCCAGAAGCGTCCCGCCACAATTTTTTAATTTTTTTTGAAACTGATTTTATTTTTTTTAAGTTTAATTTTGATTTAAATATAATATTATTTATTTAATTTTACCGTACAATACCCGTGTGTAACACGGGTATATATATAAAAAACAATACATGCACATATATTATATATAC
>BMAC01000424.1:0-31655 GCA_014905375.1 Phtheirospermum japonicum | reverse complement strand
ACTACATATGAAATAAATATAAAGAAGTACTAAGAGTTAGCAATTTCCAGAATAAGAAGAAGCTGTCTTTATGTATTTTGCATGTTCAATAAAAACAAACTAGGTTCTTTTGCTGTGAAGTTTTGTTATCAATCTACTTGTAGTAGAGCATTTGAGGAGTAAAATTTATTTTCAGCACATAATTTTTATTTTTTTTTGTGTTCAATAAATAAATAAACATAAATAAGTGTTTCGTCGTAAAATTAAGCAATATGTTTAATAATAAACAAGAGGACTAAAATCTTTCAGTAGCCTACTGAACCAATAAGAGGGAATAGATGGCCAACTTTAAAAAATAATAGTAGTGATTAATACAGCCACATCCTTTAAAGTACACATATTGCCTATTGAAGTAATACATGGGAATATCTAACTAAATGAGGAAGAAAAAACACAGATATATTGAAAGTTCCATGGCAGATTTTTGGAATATAAATGAGAATTATTAAGCTAATGTGTATGAAATAGCCTACAAAATGAGGGTAAGCAACTAAGCATATTATTTTCTCTAAGCTTAGGCATAATAAGGATAATTATAGATTGCACGCCATTGAACAGAAACAATGCATGAGAAACACAATATGATGTCAATCTACATTCATTAATTTATGCCTCAAAAATCATACCACAAGTACAAAAAAATACGCCAAAACAAATCAGCAAAAAACAAAACCAAGCAAAAATAAGAACAATTGTATATCACATGCAAAATATATTAAAGTAGGATACTAGTGATATCGTCTGATTCATTATTATCGACATGCGGATTTTTTACAACTAACATAATGTCACCTATTTAATTTTTTTAATAATTTCTCATCTTTTATACCTTATTTGTTTTACTTGTACTATTAAAATATATGACTTAACATACTTATATAATAACAATAGCAGTTTTAGTCTAAAACTTCTCAAAACAAAACAAGTAGCAAATAAAAATTAAATTGATCATACATGTAAAATGACTCACATTGTTTGATGGAGTCTGAACAAATTGACTCAGGTTTTGAAGGATTGTGGGGATTTGGCTAAATTGGGACTCCAAAGACTCTAAACGGGAAGCCAGCTCTTTGTTCTCTCTCATTAGGGATTGCGTACATTCTCTATCTGCATCAGCTTGCTTTCTCAATTCTTCATTCTCTTTTGCTAGTTCCTGATTAATTGATTCTCCTCTTTTAGATGGTGGCTTCAATCCATCTCCACAACCACGTAGACGACTTGGTTTCTCCGGTCCAAGCACCTTTACGAAAGCTTCATCTTCGCTCACAGGGCCCTCTGTATCTACACCTCCTTCATTTTGCAATTTCATAATATCCTCCTAGAGATATTCGGTTTTAGTATTTCTAACTTAATGAAGAATAGAATATAAATCAAGAATCAAAGTAATAACTTACATAAGCTTCACGGGAAGCGTCATCAATCCAATCCTTTTTCTTATTGCTAAATCGAGTCTTCATCCATGTTGATGTTCGTGTTGGCTCTTGTCCAGTCTCCGGATCACGCTGTCATTTCAAAAATAATAATAGTATGTATGTATGTATCACACAACGCCAATATCAGGGTAATGAAACCACCTACCTCCTCGTAGCAATATTGTGCTATAGATTTTGTCCCACAAGTATGAGCCATCTTCAATTTATCTCGATTTCGCTTATTACGGTCACTAACTTCCTGCATGCATATACGACCGAGATCCACATTAAAGATATGACAAGAAATAGAAATGAATTTTGCATAAGGGTCACTAGTTCAATGTCAAATTGACTGCCTAAACCATTGGAAAAATTAAAAGTATCGACTACTTTTATAAATATTTTTTCCTTTTGTTATAATAGATTGGAGAAATTTCTTTGTTGAACATAGGGTGGGAGTATTTTGAATTATATTCATTCATTTGATTTGTATGATATGTAAATGCTGCATTAAATGTGAGATTTTACGAAGAATAAATAAATAATTCAGAGCAAGTGAGCTGCAACCCTGTTGTCTGCCAGTCTCACCTGTCAAATTTGTTTCCATAAATATGGAGTTGTATTATTGTGTGTTTGCAAGCGCAAGGAGCCAATAATCACTTGTTCCTATAACTGGTGATGTTCAAATCTAATAAATAAGGTTTGAGAATTTTTGGGAATCACATATTTATGGAGAGTGAACACTGTCCAGTTTATTTATAGCATATTTATAGCAGAACAATATTTGCAAATCTAGTAGAAGTATATTAAATATCTAGAACCTTGCATACCTTTAACTCATCACTCTCAAAGTAGTCGATCAACACTTGCCAGTTTTCCACAGTTATTCCATCAGGAGGCTGTTCGAATATTTTCTCATCATCTTTATTCTTTGCGTAATGATCATGTAGCTTATGTCGAAGACTCCTGTATTGGCGATTTAGTTGTTCAAATACTACTTTCTTTATTTCAGCGTTCTCTTCAAGATTAAACTTTTGCTGCAATATCATTCATATAAAATAGTTAGCATCACACCATAATGAACAATTTATATATAATAAATATAGATTTATATTTTCAGTTCTTACTTTCATCGCTAGCCATAGCATCTTCTTACGATCCGTTGGAATTTTCTTCCAGCGAGCATACTGCATGGGCGCATGCTGCTTAAGGATAGCACTGGCCTCAGTTTTAAACTCTGCAGCATTCTCCCCTACTATCCGATTTCGACGCGGATGAATAGTAATGTCTAACTTTCTATTTTGTATCTTTTTTATCTTCTTCCGAACTGATATACCTTTTGTTATCCCTCTTCCCTTTTTTTCTGTTGTATCTACACCAAAACCATAATAAATAAATGACCTGAATGTTTGGAAGAATTAAACATAATAAATAATGGATGGAACTGAGAAATATTCTAAGAAAATAAGAAAAGTTATTAAAAAGACGATATGATTTAACCAGTGACAGCATTGTTGATTTGGTCATCATTAGATATTTCTTGAGAATTCTCTTGTATTTGAGCTTGTCTTCTTCCTTGACTTGTGATATCTAGGTCTGGAGCTGAATAAAAAAAAATGGATAAAATCAGTCTGTATAATTAAGAACAAGAAAACATGAATGTAATAGCCACATATTTTCTTTTAAAGCTAAGGGCCCATTTTCAAATTTAGACAGGAGCCCAGAATTACCAGGACCAGCCGTGAGTGAAAGAGGGGGCACTATGCAGTATGCATTCGAGTGACCCAACTTTCACGATTACACACCTATTAATAGGTATTAGAGACCTAGTTTATTGCCTATATACTAAATACAGGTGGTTGTATCGCGTGCTGAACATGCACATACAACTTTATATCATATGTATGACACTCATCCTGAAACAAACTAATCCTCGTTCGGATAAGTTTCAAGAAACTGCCGAATTATGGAGCGTTCGTTAGTGGAAAAATTTGGATTGTCACCAGTTAATATACTTCTTATTACAGCACTAATGTTATTAGGGTTATCGTTGAAAACCCTAAACCCTAAAGCATAAAACAACATCAATAGACAAAATATACATGAACAAGGCAAAAATCAATTCTACAAAATCGTAAGGTGCCTAAGAAAGAAAACAAAGACAATCCTTGAGTATAAACCCATGGATGGATTATTAACATGCATGTATATGCGCCATCTATAATCTGAAATTTAGATAATCAAACTATTTATGATTTCTTTTCTTGAGCTAACCTTGCAGTTATTTACACTTTTGTTCATAGAATGCCAACTGACACCCTACCAATTAACTAATCAAATTACTAAAGACATGGAAAACCATTTCTCACACATATTGCTTAATCACTGTCTTATAATGCATCCAACCTCCACTGCCAAATGATATTATCGGTATTTCTCATGCATTCAATATTAGTGAAATATTAGATTCATCAAGCGGCATGTTACTCGATTTTTTCAAATAAAGAAAAACTAACCAAATAAATCCATGAATGAATGATACTAATTTCATTTGTTAACATGTTCTTTGAATTTTTTAGTGATTACCCTAAAAATTAGAAACAAACTAAGATATCGCCTAACACACAGTTCACCGATAATTATAGCCCAACCAAAATCGATAAACATCTAAACTGTTCCACCATCGACCAGTCTACTAAATCGAAGCCAAAATCAAAATGACTTTTAGCCCAGAATAAACACAAGATTTATGAATGCAGCAAAGTAGTGCAAGAGCTAACTTATTTACATAGACTTCACCACAGGCAACAAATACCTCTATAAGCATTGAGACATTCTCAAGCAAGAGCCCATTCACTGTGGTAACTTTAGGTGAAGTGAGGGTCAGGGCCGAAAAATAAAACCCCATTAGCCCAGGGCAAAGTAAAAAGGACTGATACCATCAAATGTGCAGTTAAAAACATACGAATGCAGTCATGTATCTTAATCAGTAGCACATAACATAATTTAAGCAATTCCCAAAAACAGAACATAATGACCCAAGCCATAGGCACACCACGAAGACAATAAAAAAGTGTAAATAAAACACCAAATACTTGAAAAACAAATTAAAGATAAGCAGCAATCATTCATCTGCATTTCAACTACAAATGTAACTATAACCACACTTTCAACTGTTAAATTTGTCTCATTTAAAGTACAAAAGTCCATAAATGCGTGCAACGTTTTATTATAACTTTTATCAGTTTTAGATAAATTGTTCATTAAATAATACTTCAGCATTTTCTGTTTTTGGTTACGATAGTACTTCAACCTTTAAGTACGGTGCCTGTGGGGGAATCTCTTTTTTAAAGTGCAATAAGAATAAATATTATCCAATCCTAATAATAAAGAAAATCGAATTGAGGGACTGGACAAATTAGATAAAATCATGAGTCCACCTTTATATTACTTTAGTAAGGGGAATGAATCATAAAGATTCAGAAAAGCATATACTAACTTGAATCAATGGATAAGGAAACATGTAAATGACAATTATGGTTATTAATCCAATTGGAAATGAATGGTTTTCTAATTTATCCAATATCGGATATATATCCAATTTAAAATTATACTGACATTTTTACAAAAATTGAGAATAATATTTAATGTTATATTCAATTTTTTTGTGTCATACAAAAAGTAAGATGATAAATATTCTACATATTAGCTCGTACGATGATTTACGCAAAAAATATTATACGGCCATATTTATGAGTTTTTCCACACACCGGAGAATGACTTTAATATATATACATGTATTAGAACTCTAACAGAGTTATATGAAAGTTAGCATCAACAGCAAAAACACAAGAAAATAATTTGAAAAACAGGGGCAAATATCCAGATCACAAATCACGTTTGAAAAACAACTAATGAAGAATAAAATATTAAAAAATGTATATTTATAGTGAGAATTGCAAGATGAACCACTCAATATCCTAATCACTTTCTACATAACACACTCATTACAAAATAAAATTTGTTTCTTACTTGAATCACGAAGTCCACGTCGTGTTGTAGCCATGGGGATAAAAAAAGAGTACAGATAGTAGATATGAGAATGATAAATGGGCTCGTGATGAAAAATTAAGGGGAAATTATAAGAGATCGTGCTGCTGAGAGTGGAAACTGATCCCTAAAAAACAAGTCTTGGCGCCTAATTTTCCTCCCATATTTTCCCTCCGCTTTTTTATACCTCACGTTTTCATTTTTTCTCTTTTTGGTTACATTTGTTCTTATTTATCAATTAATAATATTTATTTATTTTTTCCAAAACTGCAGCAACTATAATAATATTAATTTCATATATTCATGATATAATTTTTTTTTTATGAATTATACTTAATTTTATGTTTAAATAAGAATAATTTTTATTATTCTTGTATTATTATTCATTTATAGTTGTGATGCTCGAACGGATCGAATACTGCCAAAATAAATCGGACTTTTCCAATAATTGTACTTGAGTCAATGAAATTGGAGAGCTTACCTTCAATTTCAAATCACCCATGTCGATTATGACCCTCGCTCCGGGATTAACCAACACCTCGCGGCAGCAGGCAGGATCGAGTTTTAGGGCCTTCGTCATCCATGGCGGAATTACAGCCTGTGTCTCTTCTTGTTTCTTTTTCTTTATTTCTTTATTTATTTTTTTTTTGGAAAAGAATTTGCATGTCTTCAGAAACTTGCGGTGAATTGGGGGTTTTGTTTCTAAATTTCTTTTTCAGCGGTAATCTAATGAATGGGAATTTCAGGGAGAAGGTATTGTAATTCTGATGAACAAGAACTTGGGTGTGACCATTGAACGGTGAAAAATGGTGAGGATTGAATGAGAATTTGGGCCTTTGCGTTTTGCTCTATCGGTCCTGTGACCTTTGCCTTTGCCTTTTGCTCTGCCCAACTACAGCTGGTGGATGACAGCTGGATTCCATAAAAATTTTGGCACGAGTGTGGATCAAATTTAGGAATTGTGTTTCCTCAGTTGCTCCTCTCATGGCCCCCACTAATTACCACTTATTTAATTTCACTCTCATTTTTTTTCTTTTTTAAATCACTTGACAAACATAGTGCTTATCATTGTGGGACTTTTTTTTTTCTTTTCTGATATTGTGTGTTTAGCTTAATTAAAAGGAGGTTAGTACATTCAAGATAATTCAAATAATGGTTTCAAGAATGTATTAATTCCGGTACCAACAATAATTATACTTAATTAATTACTAATCATTATCTTAACATATATAAGTATAAATCTCAGTATTTCACTAAACATGGGCACATGATTTTCACTTATTTTAAATTATCATTCTACATTTATATTAGATACCCTCGAGATGGTTTAATTGGATAGTGGAAAAATAAATGAGTAAAAGGAAAAGTGAAAGAGAAAGGTGGTCAAGAGAGTAAAAAAAACAATTGGTTTGAAATTATGATTAATTACAAAACTAAAAATGAGGTATAGTATAATTACAAATATAAAATGAAATTAAATTTCTTAAAATCCAATAATAATAAAAAAATTGACAATTTAATCACATGTAATAGGAAAAACTTCCATTTATATATCAATCTATATTTTTTTTTCAAAATAATAATAAAATTATGATTTTTAGTAAATAAATATTTTTTTATTTTCCTTTTCATATAAGAAGTAATTTGTATTTCAAATATTGAGTCCATTTTACTTTTATTTATTTTTCTTCGTATTTGAACTTGAAAGTATTTATTATTTTGTTAGTGTTACCTAGTTTACATATATTGATTTGTAGATATTAATTCAAATATACTAGAAATTATTCCTAATTCAATAATTTTTTTTATTCTCCTAATATAATAATATTTTCCTTTTATTATTATATTACTTAATTATGAAATTAATTAAATATGTTGTATTTATAAACAAATTTAAAATAATCTTATTTCTAGAATTTTAAATATTAAATATAAGTAAATTATGAGTTATTTGCAATTATATAAGTATGTAACTAAGTATTGGTAATGAATTCAGTTAACCATAAAAATATAAAACTATATAATAATGATTAATAAATATTTATTGGAAATCGGTACAATGAAACAAGGGTTGAGAGTAATAACTTTTGAGTTTTTCTGAACATGTTGAGTTATTTCCAATAATCGAAGTATGTAACTAAGTATTAGTAATGGATTCAATTAATCATAATAATATAAAGCTATATATAATAAGGATTAATAAATATTGATTGGAAACCGGTACAATGGACACGAGTTGAGAGTAATAACTTTTGAATTTTTRCTCGCATGTCGAGTTATATGCAATAATCTAAATACGTAACTAAGTATTAGTAAAGAATAAAACCATAAAAATATAAATCTATATAGTAATAATTAATAAATATTAATTGYAAACTGGTATAATGCGACACAGGTTGAGAGTAATAATTTTTGAATTTATCATAGTACGTAACTAATAATTATTAACAAATTTAATCTAAGTATTAATGATTTAATAGCAATAATAATAATATTACATGACATCTTTTAAACTTTTATAAGTATATAAAAAATTATTAACGAATTTAATCAAAATATAAAAATATAAAATAATTTAATATACAATAATTGAACTAGTTTTCTTATTAAAATAGAATCAGGTAAATCAAAGTAATTAAATGTATATTAAAAGTACTCACTAAAAGTTAAAAGGAAAAAAATCGTTCCAAACTTAAATAACGGAAAAAGGAGTAAAACACTTTAAAATGCGGTGAAAGAGTAATATAATATAACATAACAAAAACTCTTAAAACTATTCAAACATAACAATTCAAAGAGCAAAAGGCGGTCATTATTTAGTTAGTTTGTGCTAACATAACAAAAACTCCTAAAACTACGCAAACAAGCTTATTAGATGATAAAAGATATGATCTGTATCCAAATCGTCAACATAGGAACTAAATAAACCAACACTATGGTAAARTCACAGCCAAAACCCAACATATCCGCTTTTTCCCACCCCTTCCTCTCATTTGAAATAAAAGAAGTTGTTGATCCCACCAAACTAGCACACTCCTTTATGTTCCCATAGCAATCCTMCAAATAATTAATAATAAGCAAACAAGAAGCAGCCATTAGGATTTCATTGCACATTAAAAATAGACAAACAAGATAAAAGCTTGATTAAAGTACCAAATCTTCAGTAGCTCCCTCAACACTTACAGTTTCATTATTAATGACAGTATTTCATTAGAAATATTTCTTAAAAAAAAAACTTCTCAAGCAATCCTTGTTGGTAAAAACCATAGTTCACAACCAGAAAAAACATATCGACGCTGCTTTGACACTGAAAAATCATGAAGATCTCACCAAACATATTCGAACTCTCAAGTTATGCAAAAGATGTAAAGCTAGTTGAAAAAAATACAAAAAATCTCATCCAAGAAACATCGCTAACATACAAATCACAAGCCCCCCAAACATGAGAGAATCAGATGCAATAAATACCATTTAAGCCCTTATATTATTATTAAAAACACAAGCACTGTATAAACGAAGGACTGTGGATATAAACTTAATAAGTTAACTAACCTAGTCCATATAACAATCATCCTCATCTTCATCATCATTATTGCCTTCAGACTCCTCATCATATTCATCCAATGTGRAATCTTCTTCTTCATCYTCATCTTGGTCATCAACAAATGTAGCAACATMATCCTCCAAAGGTGCCACTCCACTTGCCTCGACAGTTGTTGATGGAATATCAATCCTGTGGCATTCTATAGAATCACTGGGACAATCAAACATGTTAGGTGTATTATGTGTTTCATTTTCTTGACATGGTTCATCAATCACTATGCAATCATCATCATGGTTCTCAAGCACATCCCATGAGCTTCTAGCTTGTGCCTCAATCACAACTTTCCAGTCTTTACCCAATTTATTATCATTGACGTAGAAAACCTGTTGTACTTGGGATGCTAACACAAAAGGCTCGGTGGTCTTCCATGGCTTTGATGTGTTAATGCTGGTACAATTGAACTTATCTTTCTGAACTGACTTTCCTTCGTACCAATCACATTTAAACACTACCACTTGACGATTTCCCAAGTAATCCAYTTGAATTATATCTGTTAACACACCATAGTAATCTCGAAATCCCGAAGGTTCCTCAACTTTTACAACCACACCAGAATTCTGAGTTCTTCTATAGATCTCATGTCTTTTAGTGTGAAATCGTAATCCATTCACAATGCAAGCCTCATAATGAGTTACCCGTTTATCAGGGCCATATGACAAGTTTCGRAAWTCCTCATCAAGAYTTTGTATTTCTTCAGTCGACGCCAATGCAATCTATAATAGTGTTATAATTAYTAAAAAATACAAAGAATGAATAATTTAGACAAGAATTTACAAATAAAATGACTTACTCGTTGTTCAAACCATTTCATGAAAGACTCATCATGCTTCTTTTCCACGTTTAAGCAACCATTGCACGCTAGTTCATCCTTGTGTTCACTATAAGTTAATTTCAATGATTCACATATTTAATTTGAAAAAATAAGTTGAAAAACTAATAAAAAAGAACTCAAAACTCAATATGCGTGCATAAGTATACATTAAAAATAACATGTAACAAATAAAACTAAAGAATTTACATTTATATTTCGATCATTTTATTTGAGTTTTAAATTAAAACATATAATCTTTACATGAAGCTTAGGGCGATGATTTATTTATAACAAGTAGAACGAAAGTATGTGACCAACATATAACTACCTGATAAATGGCAGAACTTCATCACAATTCTTCAAAACATAAGTATGCACCTGTTTCCATGACTCTTCCTCAAGAAACTTGTATTCACCTTTCCCGAGGAGATGTGATTTTTCAAGAAACACCGACAAAGTTTGTCTAGAATTATCTTTGTAATTTTCATAATTACGTTCCGCTTTGTTAAATTTTGTATCTATGTCATCCAAATACATTGAGCAAAAGGTTAGACATTCTTCAATGATATAGCCTTCAGCCATCGATCCTTCAGGAAAAGCCTTGTTGCTTACATATTGCTTTAATATATATAAGTACCTGAAAATAAGATTTGACCAATAAATTTCAAACAATAACTGTTTCAAGTGTTTTTCGTATATCAATGATCGAGAGATTCTTGTCTTCTTACATTTCAATAGGATACATCCAACGATATTGCACTGGCCCTCCGAGTTTTACCTCTCGTGCAAGATGGATAGGCAAATGAACCATAATATCAAAAAATGCTGGAGGAAAAATTCGTTCTAACTTACATAAGGTCAACGCAATTCGATCTTCAAGATATTCCAGGTCATGCTTATTTAATGCTTTTGAGCACAACTGTTTGAAGATATCACTTAGATCATGCAATGTCTCACATACATCATTGTTTAACAACCCACGTATCGAAAGGGGTAACAATTGTTGCAAGATAATATGGCAATCGTGAGTTTTCATACCGGTAAGCCGACACTCTTCAATGTTAACACGCTTTGACAAACTTGCAGCATACGTATCTGGATATTTCACTGAAGCTAAAAACTCACAAAACTTCCTTTTTTCTGCTTTAGACAACGTATAACATGCTGGAGGCACCAAATAGGAATCTCCCACGACTTTTGGATGTAATTGAGGCCTTATACCTAATTCTTTCAAATCAAGTCTAGCCTTAATATTATCTTTAGTCTTTCCATCAATGTCCAATAATGTGCCGAGAATATTGTCACAAATATTTTTTTCTATGTGCATAACATCTAAGTTATGCCGCAGTGCAAGAGTTCTCCAATATGGTAACCTGAAGAAAATGCTACGTTTTTTCCAATTGAGTTCCTCGTCACGTTTTCTCTTCTTTGGTTGCGTCTTTCCAAATGTAACTGGACTGAGAAGGTTCAGCTGTTCAATCACATCATCCCCTGTCAGTGGAATTGGCTTATCTCTATTTTCTTTCTTACCATCAAAAGCACTTTTGAAATTTCGCCATTTATGATGAAGGTCTAGAAATCGGCGATGATCCATATAACATAACTTCTTTCCATATTTCAACCAAAAACTACATGTTTCCTTGTTGCATATCGGACATGCCAAATATCCTTTTGTGCTCCATCCCGATACCATTGCATATGCAGGGAAGTCGTTTATGGTCCATAACATTGCCGCACGTAGGATAAATTTGTCACCAGTATAGGCATCATAAGTCTCAATGCCCTTTTCCCATAAGTCATCTAATTCATCAACTAAAGGCTCCATAAAAACATCTATGTCATTTCCAGGAGATGTTGGACCTGGAATAAGCATCGACAAAATGAAAAAAGGTGCCTTCAAACACATCCACGGTGGTAGGRTATATGGCAAGAGAATAACTGGCCATGTACTATAAGATGAACTCATATTTGAGAAAGGATTAAAACCATCAGTAGCCAACCCAAGTCTAACATTACGAGGGTCTTTCGAAAATGATTCGTGCTGTTTATCAAAATCTTTCCACTCTTGAGCATCAGCCGGATGKCTCAACACTTCATCATCAATACYTTTTTCCTTATGCCACCTCATATCTTTTGCRGTTTTCTTMGATATAAACAATCTTTGCAATCTTGGCTTTAATGGAAAATAACGTAAAATTTTTTGAGGAATCTTTTTACGCTTTTTCCCTCCATTTATATCATTACCAARTTCGGTGAATTRATACCGTGGGGCTGAACATTTCGGGCACATTTCTCTATTTTCGTACTCCTTCCTAAACAACACACAATCATTTACACATGCATGGATTTTTTCATAGTCCAAACCAAGATCTTGAATGATCTTTTTCGCCTCATAATATGAGCAAGGGAGTGTTTCACCATTGGGAAGTGCCTTCTTCAAAACTTCTAGCAACATAGAAAATGATTTGTTGCTCCACTTGTTAAGAACTTTTAGATGCATAAGAGTTACCACAAATGATAGTTTGGTAAAACTCTTACAACCTGGATATAATTCTTTATCGACATCTCTCAATAATCGCATAAATTTGTCAGACTCCCACTTTGGCACTGCATTTTCATTTCTTATTGACTCGTCTGTCCCTCCCCACGCATTTGTTCCTGCTGCCACATAATAATCTTCTAGCAAACTTTGCATGTCAGCATGATCACTCATATGCCGGTGATTATCACTTTCAGTCATTTCATCTATGTGAGGTTGGTCATTTTCTTCTAGTTCATCAGAATCTAATTCAAACCCATATAATTTAAGATGCATTTTATCAAATTAGTATACTCAGGATGCTTTTATCAAAACTTATCAGAACTTTTTTATTTTCAAAATTTAATAACCTTTTCTTTTGTTTTAAATCTATTTTCAATGTTTATTATATCAAATTAATAGTTTTTATGATGAGAAGTACGTTTGGAAAGTACAAGACAAATACACATGATTAAAGGTTTTATTTTTTAATATACAAGAAAACTAATACAAGATGATTTAGCAATGTAAGAGATAATGAAAGTTGAACAATACATTTTAAAACTTGGCAAATGTTTTTGTTAGGCCAGATTAACGGGTCATGACCCGTTAGGCCATCTGACCCGATACTATAATGTATTAGTTTTAGGGGCTAATTTTTTTTGCCCCCCAAAGTATGCATTTTTTTTCACTTTGCCCACAATGTATTTTTTGTTCCATTTCACCCCCCAATGTACACGAAAGTTCAACGTTGCCCCCCGAACTCGTTTTCCGGCAGAATATTCCGTAAAGGTACTGCCACGTGAGCCGCACGCATGTTTTCGAGGGCAAAATCGTCTTTCCTGTGTAAGGCGTTTAGAATTCACGCTTAATGAGTACACCCGTCACAAATGAACATTATCCTCAACCCTAAATACCAAATCGCATCTGTAATCTCAAAATTAAACCCTCAATTTCATTCGTTCTCAAGCAAAGAATCTGAAGCTTAAGTCCTAATCGGTAGCAATGGTGTGGAAAATACGTTCCCTTGTTGATGGAGATCCCGATTATGGTAAGTATTATCTCAGTTAGGGTTTTGTTGGTAATACCCATCCATGATTTCTGTCTCAATTATTGTATGTGGGGACCAAATGTGAATTTAGGTTTTATTATTCAGTATGTTGGGACCACGAATTGAGTTTTTTTTCTTCTGTTAATGTAATGCACGAGGCCTCGACTTTTTGGGTTAATTCTCATGTGGGGTATAAGGGAATCTTTCTTTGTTTCCATGTTGGGAACATATTTTTATTAAATTTTAATTATTCTTTTTTTTTTTTTTTTGTTTGAGGTTTATGCCAACATGTATAGTTTACTATAGGATAAAGATGCATCCTTTTTATTTGTTTACAATCATTTTTTCTTAAATTGGTCGCTTTTTGTTGTTTTCCCACCCCTACAGGTTCAAATTCTGATTATTTCACAATTAGGATGCACTATCCTGGTTTGTTTGTTAATATAGGAAATACATGCTATCTTGATGGTCAAATTACTCATATAGACTATTATGATGTTGATGAAATGTCTATGCTTGAAATTAGTAGTATGGGTAGTGATCTTGGATTGACTAACGTAAAGATTTTTCAATGCAGTATAGGTGGTGTTAGTGACTGTAATAGTTTATTGATGTTAAAAAATGATGGTGATGTCATGAATATGGTTAACATGATTGATGATAATAGGACAGTAGAAGTGTTTGTTGAACATGAACTTAATGTAGAAGGTCAAAATGAAGATGAATCACATGAACAGAAGTTTCCTTCTGTGGATGAGCCACTTAGTTTTTTGGGAGACAATGCTGATAATGTGATTGGTGACAGTGTGAATGTTGATAATCTGAATGCTGATAATGTGAATGTTGATAATGTGATTGGTGATAGTGATGATAGTCAGTTTGTAGGGTCTGATTTTGAAAATTCTGAGGTTTTTCTTGATAGTGATTGTGACTTGTCTGATGATGATGTTGTGTTTAATGACAACATTGATTTTGAGGTTGAATGGCTTGGAAACTGTCCCTAGCTCTGATATTATAGAAGAAAGGTCAGTTATTCTCAGGAGGTCTGCAGGTCCTAGAATTAATGGTCACCCAATATTTAATGAAAAGATAAACCCTGATAATCCATAATTTGAATTAGGAATACATTTTGTGGATACTGATGTGTTTAGGAAAGCAGTTAGACAACATGCCATTAAGAGTTGTAGAGACATTCTGTTTCAAAAAAAAATGATAAGTGGAAAGTCCAAGTAGAATGCAAACACAACTCATGTACTTGGAATATTTATGCTTCTAAAGGAAAAAATGAGCACTCTTTAAATATTAAGACCATTAATGGGAAGCATAAATGTCCTAGGAAACAAGTTGTCTCTCATGCAAGTTCTAAATGGTTGCCTGAGGCTTATAGGAATAAAATCTGGTCTGACCCAAAGTGGCCCATTGAATCTATGATGTTAGTCCTCAAGAGTGAGATAAAACTATGCTTTACTAGGGGTAAGTTGTATAGAGCAAAAAATCTTGTGGCAAAAGGGGGGTGTGGGACAGATGCTGAACAGTATGCATTGTTGTGGTCATATGCTGAAGAAATAAAGAAAAAAAATCCAGGAACCACTGTTAAGATTAAGTGTAAGCAGGTAGGGGGTGAGCCAAGGTTCAAAATAATGTACATCTGTTGGGGTGCCTTGAAAACTGGATTCCTTGAGGGGTGTAGACCTGTTATCTTTCTTGATGGGTGTCATATAAAGACTCTTAGTGGGGGGGTAAGTTTAACTGCAGTTGGGATAGGTGGGAACAATGGTTTCTACCCTTTTGCATATGTTGTTGTAGAAAAGGAGACAAAGAAGACTTGGCCATGGTTTCTAGAGTTGGTTATTCAGGATTTGAATATTACCAATAATTATCACTGGACTGTAATGTCAGACAAGCAAAAGGGTCTTGTTGATGCCATAGAGAGACTGCTAGTGATGCATCTTTACAAGAACTTTAAAACAGAATACAAGGGTTTGGGACTGAAATGTTTGCATTGGAAAGCTTCTAGGGCTTGTAGAGTTAGGGATTTTGAGATTGCAATGTCTGAAATCAAGAAGATGGATATGGGAGCATATGACTGGTTGGCTAAAAGGCCACCTGCACAATGGTCTAGGTCTCATTTCAGTGGCCATTCAAAGTGTGATGTGTTGTTAAACAATATGTCAGAGAGCTTCAACTCTTTGATTGAGAGCCAGGAATAGACCAATTATCAGTATGTTGGAGACTATTAGAGTTACTTTGATGAAAAGGATCCACATGAGAAGAGATCATAGGGCAAAGCAGCATGAGGCTTTATGTCCAAAGATTAGTAAGTTGTTGGAGGAGTTAAAGGGAAAGGCAATGGAGTACATTTGTCACTGGAATGGTTTGGATCAGTTTGAAATTGAAGCAAGCTTTGGGGTGAGGTTTAAGGTGCATTTGGTTGAAAAAACTTGTAGTTGCAGAAAATGGGAGCTTTTTGGTATACCATGTGCACATGCAATCTGTGGGATGTACCATTTAGGATACCAACATGAGGATTATGTAGATGAATGCTACTCAAAGGAAAAGTTTATGAGCACATACAGTCACCTCTTAGGTGCTCTTGATGGACCTGATATGTGGCCTACTGTGGATACTGCACCATTGATTCCTCCCATATGTCAGAAGATGCCTGGTAGACCCAAAAAATACAGTAGGAAGAAGGGAGAAGATGAGGCTGAGAAGGGGTCTGACTTGAAGAAGAAGGGAAAAATCCCAGTGAAGTTGAGTAAGAAAGGATCCACAATGACATGCTCAAGTTGCAGGCAGCCCAACCATAATGTAAGGGGTTGTACTCTTCTGAAAAGGGGACAAGAAGATGACAGAGGTTTGGATGTTCTTGCACCTATACAAGATGAAGAACTTACTGCTACAAAGGTAATCATATCTTTCATTTAATTTTGTATTTCATTTCAACCTGTTTTCTATTAATACTAACTTTATAACCTTTAATCTAATGCAGGACAATACTACTACTGCTGGCTCTCAGAGTTCTCCAACTATGGTATGATTAGATTATTTTTTTTCATTTTACAGTATGATGTTGTGTCTTACTCTACTCTACATAATTTTTTTTGGAAGGGTGTGAGAAGAAGCTTCAGGTTGCAAGAGGCAGGGGTCCAATCATCTATTCCAAGGACATCTCCATCTCATATGGCACATGAACAACCAGACCTAGTAGAACAGGTGAAAAAAAAACCTATTTATATCATTATCATCTCTATTATCATTTAATTTTGTATTTCATTTCAACCTGTTTTTCTATTAATACTAACTTTATAACCTTTAATCTAATGCAGGACAATACTACTACTGCTGGCTTCTCAGAGTTCTCCAACTATGGTATGATTAGATTATTTTTTTTCATTTTACAGTATGATGTTGTGTCTTACTCTACTCTACATAATTTTTTTTGGAAGGGTGTGAGAAGAAGTTTCAGGTTGCAAGAGGCAGGGGTCCAATCATCTATTCTAAGGACATCTCCATCTCATATGACACATGAACAACCAGACCTAGTAGAACAGGTGAAAAAAAACCCAATTTATATCATCATCATCTCTATTATCATTTATTTATAAATATTTTTTTTCAGGCTAAGAATAGGTTATTTTCTAAAGGGAATGACCAAACTAATTCTAGAAAGAAGATGAAAGGAAATGCAGTGTTCTCATCCCCTCAGATCATAGGAGACAATGAGAAAGTTGTATCTACCCAACAATCTTAATTGCAAAAAAAGACTCTAGGTTTGAAGCAAAAGTTAAAGGTATCTATTTATTTATGAATCTGGTTAGCTTAAAATTAGAATATGTACTTTTTTTAAAAATAAAATTATAAATTACATTTTCTAGGTAAACAAGCCCCCAAGGTCTTGTGAGACTCAATCTCAATCTGGAGCAAGGAGCTGTGAAGCCTGTTTTAAGTACTATTGCCGATCCCTTAGAAAAAGAAAGTTCAAATTCATTAGTAAAGCCACCTTGGAATCCATCAGGAAGTATCATGAGTGACATGGCAAGGTTCGCAGTCAAGAAAAATTCTGAATCTTCAAAATCTGGGAGGAAAAAAAAAGGTGTTGACAATAATTGGTTGCTAGGTGTGAAGTGGTGATGAACTTGAAATGGTCTGTGCTGTCTCTTTTGGATGTTTCATCTGAACATGTAATGTTTTTTTTTGTTTGTTTTGAAACTGTAAAGTTGTGTTTGAACCTGCAATTTAAGTGAAATTTTGCAGATGGATACTAATATTTTATGTTAGCCCTTTTCAACCTTTAATATTGGTTGTTGGGATTTTTGATCCATGTTGGATGGTTTAGATGTTTTGGATGCTGGATATGAACTTGTAATGGTATTTTGGATGTTGGTTTTGAACTTGTAATGGTCATTTGGATGCTTGTTTAACCTATCCATGTTAGATGTATTAGATATTTGTTTTTATATTTCAAGTGAATGTACGCAAATTGCAAATCATAAATATTTATTTCATTTCAAACTGTGGATACACACAGACACAATTCATACCTAGAATTCACATTGCATTGGAACATTAAACAACTTAACTAATACACAATACATCTTAACTAATACACAATACACATTAAACAAATTGCAAATCATAACTAAACATAAACATTCATTCATTCACTTCAAARTGTGGATACACAGACACAATCCATACCTACAATTCACATTACATTGGAACATTAAACATCTTAACTAATARACAATARAKATCKAACAAATTGCAAATCATAACTAAACAAACATTCATTCATTTCAAATTGATTAGATACACAGACACAATCCACATTGCATTAGAAAATTCACATTGAATACATAAAATCATAACCTACAATTCATTAGAAAATTTGGATTTCACCAAATTCACATTCATCTTACATCTAATCACTCACTCACTTGAATACATAAAACACAATTCATGAGACCACCATTGCCACCACCACCAACTCCTCCCTTGATCTCTTCCTCTTTAATTCCTCTTCAAACCTATTGCATTCCTCTTCAAAACGGTTACACCTCCTCAACAAACCCGGAATAATTTGTCGAGATCTAGTGCACATTGGAGGATCGATCCACAAGAAACACATACACCCGCCAATTTCCTGAAATTTAGTAGGTTCAAAACCTTCCTTTTCTTTTCCATTTTCACAAAAGAATATACAAATTATTTGACGTAATATTAATCTTATAATTGAAAAAAAAACAAAAACATAACTTTGACACTTAATTATGTAACACTTGTTCATGTTAAGTTGATTATGATTTTCACAGTGACAAGAACCTGCAGAGTAGATGATTTAGAAAAAATATTATAGTTATTTTAAAATATATTATGTGGAAAACTAACTTCAATTTTAGTAGTGGGTTAACTTGTTCATAGCTTGCCCAATGACACATAGAGTGTCAGGAAATTTGTTCCAAACGCAATTCGATGAGCCATGAACGAGGAGTAGTAAGGGTACGACGCAAATCCCGATCCGAATTTCAATTTCCCAATGAGTGATGGCAGTTTCAAAACAAAAGCCTTAATTTTTGTCCATAAAATTTATATATTATTGGTGAAATTAAAACAAATTTGAAACTAGGGTTTTGAAAATAAATCTTATCCTTGAGTTTTGACACGTTGCATACCTCCTGCCTGGGTTGAGGTCGGTCCACGACGTCTTTTGCACCGCATTTATTCCGCACCTACAGTTACCTTCCATGGAAACTTCAGCCTTTTGGTTCCATATTTTTTCTGAAACTCTCGAATGGCAGTGGAGGATGCGTGAAGGTTGAAGACAATTTTTTCTATAATTCTCGATTTTATTATGTAAAGACAATTTTGACCATTACATCAGTTGGGTAAAAACGATTTTGCCCTCGAAAACAGGCGTGCGGCTCACGTGGTAGTAACTTTACGGAATATTCTGCCGAAAAACGAGTTCGTGGGGCAACGTTGAACTTTCGTGTACATTGGGGGGTGAAATGGAACAAAAAATACATTGGGGGGCAAAGTGGAAAAAAAAACACATACTTTGGGGGGCAAAAAAGAATTAGCCCTAGTTTTAGTACTGTGATGTATTGGTTTTTGTACTGTAAAGTATTAGTTTTTCATAAATATTTGACCCGTGTTATGATGTATTGATTTTTGTACTGTAATATTTTTGTACTATGATGTATTGATTTTTTATTATAATGTATTGATTTTTGCACTATAGTATATTGATATGAGATTTTGGCCTAACGGGTGATCCGTTAGTCCGGCCTAATAAGAGTGTTGCTCTTAAAACTTACATAAGTTATAAATATTGTCATATAAGTAATATCCAGATTATTATAATTTCATTTGCTTTTCAATTTATATTTTTCTTATTAAAAATAAAATAATCCAGATAGTATTTTATCATAGACAATAATATAAATTGACAAGCAAATGAAATTATATTAATATAGACAAAAAATATTATCTTTTAAACATAGATTGTTTATATACATGTTCAAACTTAAATAAGTTATAAACTTTATCAAATAAATAATATTCGAATTTAATAAATAATGTTAATTTTCTTTTACTATAATAATATAATTCCATTTGCTTGCCGATTTTTCTTTATTGAAAATAAAATAATATCATCTTGTATTACTCAACTTTTTTTTATCTATTACATTACTAAATCATCTTGTATTAAACCTCTTCTATATTTAAAAAAAATGAAATATTTAATTGTGTGTGTGTGTGTGTGTGTGTGTGTGTGTATAACTTCTTATAAATTTGAGTGTATGTTGTCTAATGTGCTTTTAACTATGTTAATTTGATATAATATACATTAAGATTAAATTCAAAACCAAAAATGTATTAAATTTTAAAAATCAAAAAGTACATGTGAGTTTTGATATATGCGTCCTGAAGTATATGAGTTTGAAAATATGCAACCTCACTCGCGAGTCGGGGCGAGTTGGCTGGTCGGATGATGCACTTTCAAACTTTTGTGTAGTACAAGATGCATTAAATCAAAAAAAACAAAAAATGTTAGGATGCAAACCCAAAAAATACGTATAGTATAGGATGGTTACAATTTTTTTCCCTATTTTTGGTGAGTAGTTTTATCAAGGCATCCACATTGGCTAGGTTTTTCAGTTGGTGTTTATTAAAAGTCTAAATCATACAAAAATGCTACCATTGTGGATGAGTTGTTGTTTGTTTTTGTTCATGCTACACACTATAACCACAAACCAGTTCATGCTGCTAAAAAGGGGGAGATGTGCCAGATTTGTCATGCGAAAAGGGATATATATAATTGTATAATATAATATTTTAAATACTAATTTAATTGACTATGGCTTGACAAAATTGTTGAAATATATTATGGGCTGTGTAAAAAAATTATAAAAAAAATGAAGTTTTTTAATTCAGATGTGGACTGAAAAAACTATGTAAAACACTTGAAGATATTTTTGACTATGTATGCCCTTAATTAGTACGCATAAGATATTATTCTCTATTAAATAACTAAAATCAATTACTTGTATAGGAAAGTTGAAAACATATCAAATCAATTACTTATAACAGAAATATATTATTTTGGAATAATACTAATATTTGTGATAATTATGTGTATGAGAGGAAGGATAGATAACTTGGTAGGAACAATAATTGCAAATTGAAGGATAAATTAGTTTATTTGTATGTTACTTAGTTATTTTTCCAAAAAGCTCAAAAGGAACATTATTTTGAAAAATTAGAAATTCATGATCTTTGCAACTATAAGATAATATGACCTTTATTAGGAAAAAAATATATGATATCTTATTATTATTTTGAAATGAGGTTGATTTCCACTTATACAATCGGAATTCTTTTCCTCACATAAGTGGTTTTACAACTAAGTACTATGGCGGACAACGATAAATACATTTACAAGTATCACTTTCCACGCATTGACCTTCCACTTGTTGTGCTTTTATTTGTTGTTTACAAAGTCGAGTACAAATCGCTATAGTACATACTTCATATCCTGCAGAAATTTGCTTCGAGCAAACTCCTGCACTAACTCCATTTCCACCTGCCACAAAATTATAAACTCGTAAGAAAAGAAAGAGAATTGATATCTTCTAGCATTAGACTAATCAAAGATAATAACTGGTGACATTCTCTATTTCAAAGTGATGTTTTATTTCTTACTCCACTTCACAGTATAATTACGATGGAGTTTTTAGAATAGAAAGTCCGCACAAAAACTTATTTTAACCTTTACCTCCTACGAAGTTCAACGGGTTTGAATCTTACATTTTTGAATTTTCAATGGTGTCGATCTAAGTCATTGTTATTATATATATTAAAATAAATGCGATATATTTACATTAAAACATATCAAACTAAATGATAATTTGAAAGAATGTGAATTGTGGGGAAAAAGAATACCTCCACAAAGTAGAATTAGAAATAGAAGAATCACAAGACGAAGCGTGCTCGTCATATTTTAAAGTTCTCTTGCTTTTTCTGAAGGTACTTTTAAGGTGCAGATCATAGGTTGGAGTTGTTTGAATTTATAGGTAAAATAAATAAAAAATGTGATACTGAATAATCAAAATCTCTAATATATCATATCCATATAATTACACATTTTTCATATCTTGTTTAGTAATTGTGATGAGATAAAATAAGTAAATAGGTATAATATACTCAAAATCATTAGTCTAAATTTTAACTAAATATTATTAATGTAACCAAATACAACTAAAATCTATTAATTTGGTTTATTTATGTAATATATAAAATATGCATATGTCATGTGAAATATGGTTCATTATATTTAGGGATAGTTTTTTTTGCCCCCCAATGTATGTAGTTTTCTCACTTTACCCCTCAAATTAATTTTTGTTCCACTTTGCCCCCTGATGTACAATAAGATTCGACATTGCCCCCCAAACTTTATTTTCGATGGAATATTCCTTCTATATTCCATCGACGGGCAGCTGGGGGGCAAAGTGAAAGAATCTTATAGTTTGGGGGGCAAAGTGCAAAAAATCTTAGAGTTTGAGGGGCAAATTAAAATAATATAAATATTAAAATTTTGTTTTGAAATTCTATATTTGAAAAAGATATATAATTTTTATCTTATACTCACACACACACAATGTTGTCAATACAATTCCAAATTAAAAAAAAAAAACTATAAAATTTTAATTAATATTTATAATTTTCTAAATATAAATATTATCAATACATATTTTATATTATTAATTATTAAACACATGACTAAGTATTATGTAAATTATTATGATACGAAAAATAAAATTATCATTCGATATTATAATTTATATAAAAAGTGTGATTAAATACTATATTAATCAATCATGAGTACATTAACTATTATATAAGATTATAATTATCGAATGATTAATATAATTAAAATCTTATAATATCAATATTTTAATTATATTAATCATTCAATAATTATAATATTATATAATTACTCATGATTAATATAGTATTTAATCACACCTTTTATACAAATAATAACATCGAATGATAATTTTATTGTTCGTATCATAATATTATAAAGCATATACGAAATACACTTTTATTTTATTTTGTTCAATCATAATACATAATAATATATTATTATGTTACTTAGCCTAATAATTTACATAATACTTAGTCATATGTTTCATATTTAATAATATAAAAGATGTTTGACAATATTTATATTTAGAAAATTATAAATATTAATTGGGAATTTATGTTTTTTTTTTAATTGAAATTATATTGACAACTTTGTGTGTGTGAGAGTATAAGATAAGAATTATATATCTTTTTCAAATATAAACTTTTAAAACAAAGATTTAATATTTATATTATTTTAATTTGCCCCCCAAGGTATAAGATTTTTTGCACTTTACCCCCCAAACTATAAAAATCTTTCACTTTACCCCCCAATTGTCCGTCGATGGAACCTAGAAGGAATATTATGTCGGAAAAAAGTTTGGGGGGCAACGTCGAAAATTATTGTACATCAGGGGGTAAAGTGGAACAAAAAATATTTTGGGGGCAAAGTGAAAAAAACTGCATATATTGGGGGCCAAAAAAACTTATCCCTTATATTTAGTCAAAAAGAGACTAATATTTTTTTGAAATAAATACGTTTATGAAATCAGTCACGTACCATGAAATCACTTTTTATCATGCTTATTTGCCGCACGCACCTTAACCCTTACTATAGAATAAATAAAAATAAAATAAAATAAAAGTCAGAGTTTATTGCGGAGCAACTTTTGGGTTGTTGGGATTTGTTGGATTATCGGTACTTGAGGGCAATGTTTTAAAAACCGGACCGGTGAACGAACCGATCTCCTCACCGGTTCACGGTTCAACCGGTTGGACCGGTTCAACCGCCGGTCCAACCGTATTAATAAAAATATAATATTCTTAATTATATAGTATGAAATATTATGTAATGTATTAATATAAATATTAATTTGATTCGTATTTAGAAGAAGTAATTAATTTATTATATAAACATGCTTAGTTTATTTATACTATATTAAACATATTAATATAATTCTTTGTTATGTGATATTAGATCACTATCTTAATTATTTGTCTACATTATTAAGAGAGATAAAAATAAAAAAAATAAAATTGATCGAATATAATTTATTTATTTTCATATCGCTTGATTAGGTTACATGAATCATTAATATAATTATGCCAATTTAGTTGAATCATACACAATATTTTGCACATAAAAATGGTTTGACCGGTTCAACCGGATTTTTTGTCGGTTTTCAGCGGTTTAACCGGTTCTTGACCGGTTTAACCGCTAAAATGGTTTAATATGTGTGATCGGACCGGGTCAATGGCCGATTTCCAGTTTAACCGGTTGAACCGACCGGTCCGATTTGGTTTTTAAATCATTGCTTGAGGGTACACCGCCGATGGTACGATGAAAATGAGCCATATGACTATTGTGATTCATAATTTTCCCCTTTTGACTTGCAAAATGACATAATTTTATTTTTTTTTCATTTGTTGGACTATTGTGATTTTAGCCATATGAATTAATCAAACTTTGCGTGCTGCTTGGTTAGAACCACTAAGTGGATTAATCTGACTATTTTACATTTTCAATGTATCCTGAAACCTAAAAGTTTTACAACTTCATATACATCACAATTACATAAAACAACGTGCATATTATATTTGTATTATAAAACTATTACCAATAACAATATTAGTATTACTACACCAACTAAAAGTAACACAAGTTTAGGATAAGCATAATACACATTATGTTTATATAAGAATATAATAGAATATAGTTGAAGTATAAAAAAATATAATTAAAGTAATTCAACATATAGTTAATGTAGTACATATTATTTTATATTTATTTCATATTTCTACAATATGTTATTTAAATATCATAAAATATTATTTTATTATCGCAAATTTTGCTTAAAGTATCATAAGTCATGACAAAAGCATCAAAAAATTCTTATTGATTTTGGCTGGGTCACATTAAACACTTATCACAGTAGAGAAAATAGTTTTTTTAGTTCATTATACTACCATCTTTTGAAAAAGGACCATGATATTGTCCAGTATTAAAATATTCACACTAAGTTGATACAATTATCAAAAAAGGCACAAAATTATCCCAATCGGGCTTTTTTGCTGACGTGGCATGATTCAATACATTTTTTTATCAATTTTATTTAATTTAAAACATTAATTGAAAAAAAAAACTGATAAATAAATACAATTTGGTCCATTATATTAGCCACATTTTAGGAAAGATACGTGACATTGGTCATCTTCAAACCACGTCCACTAAGATGGTCAATTGATCAAGAAATATCCAAAAAATATTTGGTCGAGATTTATTGCCGACGTGTCGTGGTGCTATATTTTCCTATCATTCTTCTTAAGGTTAATTATTTTTTGTCCCCCAAATTATTAAATTTTCACAGTTTACCATACAAATAATTATTTGTGAAGAACCACCATATGAACTATGCGTGATTGCAGTTTGCCCCCTATACCAAATTTATTTTGGTTTTGTGACCAAAACCGAATGACGTGGTGCATTCGGACTGTACCATGGCATCCGGTTTTGATTACAAAACCACAAACATTCCGGTCCAGGGGCAAATTACAAATTGCGCATAGTTTGTGATGGTTTGTCCCAAATAATAGTTTGTATGGTAAACTATGAAAAACACAATAGTTTGGGGGGCAAAAAATAATAACTCTTTTTTCTTATAATTATAAATATTGCAAATATGTTTTGCCCTCCCTTTTCTTTTCTATTTTTCTTTTATTTTTTCTTTAATCTAATCAATAAATAATTACTAGAAATATGAGATTAATATAAAAACATAAAATAAATATTAAGAAATTATAGAATAAATATATAAAATTATATTAGAAAATGATTATTAATAAAAAAAATATAAAACATATATAAGAATTTAAATGTATAATATTATATTTATTCATATAAATACCTATGTTTTAAATAAATCTTAAATTTTATTTATATTTTTATATCTATTTATAATTTTATTATTTTTTATTAATTACAATCATATTAATAATAAAAAAATATAAAATTCTTATATTTATTTTATAATTTTGTAAGATCTACTTTATATTTTTATATTTATTATTTTTTTTCAAAAGTTTTTATTTAATAAAATATATTAATTTGATTCAAGGAGAAAGAATGAAGGTCAAATAGGATTTTGTCCTCAATTTAATGTTTAAAATTAAAGAGAATTTATAAGAAAATATAGAATAACGCCGCGTTAGAAAAATGCCCCGATCAAGTTTCTTTTGACCTTTTTTTGATAAATTGGTCAACTTAGCAGATGTGGTTAGACGATGATAAATGTCACGTACTTTTTCTGGAATGTGGCCAATACAATAAACTAAAATGAATTTATTTCTCAGGGTTTTTTCTTTAATTAATGTTTAAAATTAAAGAAAAATGATAAGAAAGTATTGAATCACGCCACATCAGCAAAAAAACCGATCAGAATAATCAACTTAGTGTCGGTGATTTGATACTGAACATTATCATGGTCCTTTTTTGGAAAGTAGACAATATATATAACATCCCGTTTTTCCAATTAATTTTTGATGGTCCACGACTTAGTTGCATGCATATTAATTTATGTCGAGAGTTCATATCATTCATTTTTATTTCATAATATGCAATTAAGTTTTTGGGCTTTACTTTTAAATTGAAATTTGTGGGCTCATCCCGACAAAAGAACACACGATAGATTATAGCATTCCTCAGAATTCCATGTTTCTCCCAAAGTTCCCCTGTCGGTTACGATTTTTCAGCAAGTGAATACAATCCTCGAAGATTAGAACTCCTAAACCTAAGTTGTTATTAACCAAAAACCCCTTTTAATCACTTCACAATTCGTATACGGACGCAACTAGGAAAACCAATCTTGTTATATCAGATTTTTGAAAGAAACAACAAAGCATTCTAATCCCAATTTCCGGCAACCATCGTAACCGGATAGGCTGCCGATTTCTAACCAACCACACCGGCACGAACCACCAACCACAGAGACCACCAAACTATTTCAAGGAGGTCGATGAACCAAAATGATAAGAAAATATAGAATAATACATAATCACCAAAAAAACCTCGTTCGGTCTTCCATTTTTGATCAATTGGCCAACTTAGCAAACGTGGTTTGAGAATGATTAATGTCATGTACCTTTTCTGAACTATGGTCAATATAATGGACCAATATAAATTTGCCCCTCAATTTCTTTTCTTCAATTTAATGCTTAAAACTAATGAAAAATGATAAGAAAATATTGAATCACGCCACGTCAGCAAAAAAGCTCGATCGGGCTTTTATTGGACCTCTTTGGATGAAATGGCCAATTTAACAGACGTTGTTTGATGATGGCCAGTATCACGTACCTTTTCTGCAATGTGGCAAATATAGTTGACTAGAAGTGAAAATATTCCTCTAAATGAAGAACAATGTTCAACCGATATGCTAAGTCAAAAATAATTATGTATTACCGTAAGATATTTGTTTTTTAATTTAATATTACTAATTACTGGCTATTATTTTATTTTATAATTATTGGTATCAAATACGGTACAAGTACGTATGATACAAGTTGAGAATATGGCATACTCATCTTCGTTAATACATGTGCCTTGTGTATTACTGATATTTTTAAACATTGAAATCTTTGAAAAAATGTTATAAATCTCACATAACACACGCGTGTTAAAAAAAGAGTTGAAGATTATTTGCTACTACAATAATGATATATGTAAATAAGAGATTTTTTAAAATTTAAAATGTATAAATGTTCTTGGTTCACCCGTGAATAGCTCAACCTTAGACTACTCCCTTGGAACACCTAGATCATAACCCCTGCGTTCAAAAGCAACAGTCAGATAGGGGACCAGAAAGATTTTCATGTGAACACCCTCCGATACTTAAGTCAGTATCTGGATAAAATTCGGCAAAGTAAGGGCTAACTTAAGAATGAAGGATGACATGCTAACTAATCCTGCACTTAAGCTATTTATAGGTGTCCTTCTTTAGGGTTTGCATGAAATTAGGTGCCCCCCATCCAAGAATCCAGGGCCGTTATGTCACGTCATTCTTCTTGATCCTTAGTCTAATTTTCCATAGGACTCTTATGGTAAATTAAACTTCTGGTGATTTTCCTGGGTTGTTCCCGAAGCTTCATGGCTTTTATCCCTTACTCTAATTTTACCTAGGACTCTTATGGTGAATTAAACTTTTGGTGATTTTCCTGGTTTATTCCCGAAGCTTCATGGCTTTTACCGAGCTTTACTATATCAATGCCCCACCGATAACATTTTAGTTACTCAAAGCTCCAGTTGGGTCCCTAACTTGAGACCTCTTTACTTTATCCCAAAAATAGTTACTCCCCCGCTATGGTTGCTTAATTTTTCAGAAAGCGATCATAGTAACAGGAGGAACTCGTGTTTTGCTRCTCTACTCTAAAAGATCCTTGTCTCATGGGGTCTGCTAACGATCTCTTTGCCAATGCCTGTAATTAGAAACTCCACCCATAGTTTTTTGGAACGTGTTTTCACTGGAACGAAGTGACCTTGTTTCCTGAGGTAAATCCCACTTGTTTTCCTTTATGTATTTTCCCATCCTGACTCTAAGCCACATCCCTTGACCCAAGCCATAACCTTGATCTAAAACCCTGAACCCCCTGCCTAGTTTTCTTGTCAAAATATATGAAACTAAATCTAGTACCTCGAGCATTAGCGTCGAGACAGAGCTTGTCTTATATAGGTTTCAAGTTGAAAGATATCTATCCCTCGATCCAGGGATTCGATCCATTACACTGATTTGCATCCTCAATCTGCTAKATCTTCACACAAGCTATATGTGAAAGTACTAGGAACCTGATCTACTCCCCCGATCCGCTCTTCCTTCAAGTGGACCAATTTAAACTAAACTCGAGTTGCGACTACCCATCAAGCCTTCATCCCATACTTTTAAAGTCCAATTTAAACTACACRCACGCTGTTTCGGCCCATTAAGCCTTCATCCTGCATTTTTCTGGCCTAATTTAAGCCACATCCCAACTGGTGGTAGCCCATTAAGCTTTTTCGTCCACCATCTCATGACCCATTTTAAGACACACCCGACCTATGGCGACCCATCAAGCCTTCATCCCACAGTTCTTTGGCCTAATTTAAGCCACACCCAAGTGGTGGCGGCCCAATAAGCCTTATGTCTACCATCTCGCGGCCAGTTTAAGCCACGCCTGAGCTGTGGCAGCCCATTAAGACTTCCTTCCACCATCTTGCGTCTCAATTAAAACCACACCCGAGCTGATGGCGGCTCATTAGGGTTACCCTCCTGATAATTTGAGACTTCTCCAGCTCAAGTCCATTGGTCTTTTCAAGATAATCTTTATTGGCCAATGGTTGATATGACACTTCTTAGTGTTTTCATTTTGTATATTCCAAATCCAAAGACTTCCCTCTCATTCTTCTCATTTCCCAATATTCTACTCTCACTTCCAGTCAGAAAACTCGAACCTTAATAAGATAGTCTTGTTTGCTGTTCATCATTGTTCTTCGACATTCAACTTATTCACAAATTTTTATCTATCGTTTCTCACATAGGTACCCATCAATCCTTCTCTTTTCACTTAATGCTTACTTTTATTGTTATTATATATTTGTTATGGCTACCATTTCATCATCTTGCACCCATCCTGAGGATGATCCACCCGCTAAGACAACCCTATCACTTGCCCATGATTCTTGTGAGGGCTCAAGTTCCATAGACCTTTCCTCGATGCCCCAGGATGATTCCTCATCCCCGATTTGTTCTAGTGAGCTGATAAATGCCATACACTCAACTTCAGACCCTCAACATATATCTCACTATATACCTCAGTATTTTACCCTAGGACATAAAACGCGAAYATTTTAAAGATACAGGACAATTTCCGAACCGCCTATATTTACAGGACAAAAATCAAAAGGGGTTAAACTTACAAGACAAAAAATGTAATTTTCCCGTTTCATATTGGAGTTTACTTGACTGTTTTCAGTCCCAATTTGTGTTCCCCTCTTAGAACTAAAATCAACTACAACATTGCCAAGCCCACACACCAATTAAATTAAATCCGTCTGAAAACAACATCGCATATGAAAGTATTTTCCAAAACTCGTCTTAAACCCTAAATCGAAATAAGATGCGATAACTTAAACCCTAAAAATAGGAAATAGGTGACCCTAAAATACTAATCTTGAAATTGAAATCTTCAAATCGAAATAAATTTACCTTTAATAAATCAACTATGAATGAAAAAGTCATCGGTGCTCAGTGAAAAACTGAAAAACGGACATCATCATGAATGGAAAGTCGCCGGTGCTCAGTGACAAACTGACAAACGGGGACAGAGATTTGCTGAAAAACTGTGAATGGACGCGATGAATGAAGAGAGAGTTTGGGATAAAATCGCAAGGATGAGAGACGGAGATTTGCTGAAGAATCGCAATGAAGGATGAGAGATTTGATATAATTAAAAAWTTTTACAATTCTTCCACCGGGGAGGGTATGAATCGGGTCATGGGCTGGCCTAATGGGAGAGACCCATTAATCTGGACTTACACAAGTCTTTAACTCCAAATTTTACCTATTTGCTACTTACATAACAAGGAAATATATTTCTACTTACATAACAAGGAAAATTACATAAAACAAATCAAGTAGAAAAAATAAGATAAATCGAATTGGTATTCACACCCAAATACGACCTGAATAAAGTATCAACGATACACACACACAKAAAAAAAAAGGATATAAAAATTGAAATGGAAATTTAAAGAATTATAGATTGAATTGGTACACACGACTCGAATTTAGAAGTTTATGCTTAGAGTGAGACGAACGCGAGTGCGAATTGAATGCGAATGGAGAGTGTGATTGAAGATGAACGACGAGTGAGAATTATTGATCTAACATTGAAGACAAACGGCGAGTGCGACGCTGCCTTCGACGATAGGCCGTGAATTCACGAGTTTATGGTGATGGTTGTGAGCTTGTCTAAAGTCGGTGGTTGTGAGTTTGTCTATGGCGCGGTGGTTGTGAGCTTACGGGATGTAAATTTGGGAGGGAGGTGTGTTGTGAGAGTTAGACAAATTTATTATTATTATTACTTAAATTGATAGTATTTAACTTATCGGTATAGTGGGCGCAATTACAAGGGAGGCTATGTGTTATTGGCGCGGTGGTTGTGAGCTTACGGGACGTAAGTTTGGGAGGGAGGTGTGCTGTGAGAGTTAGACAAATTTATTATTATTATTACTTAAATTGATACTCCCTCCGTCTCACAAAGATAGTCCAGTATTCAATTTTCGTCCGTCCCACAAAGATAGTCCAGTAACCATATTTAACATATCATTAATTTTTCATTTCCACACATACCATTAATTAATATTCTTGAAATACTAGTTTTCTACCTCGTAAGTTGAGAATTAATGATTACAATGCAAAATCTTACTATTCCAATAACAAATATACTAATTCAGAACACTGATTTTTATAATTATTAATTGATATTAATAAATTCAAGAAGGGTATAATTGG
>BMAC01000423.1:644264-661703 GCA_014905375.1 Phtheirospermum japonicum | reverse complement strand
TGAGTCTAATTGTTTATTTTATGAAGCCTAATGTTTAGAAGGCAAGAGTTGTGTAAGAAGCATGTTATAAGCTTCAATTGTGCTTAAGTGGTTTGAGCTTTCAGTCGGGTTTACGAGTTTGCGAGTTGGGAAATAGCCTATATTTTAAGGCTACGTTATGAGAGTTAAGTGAGGTTTTTATTTTTGAGCGAGGTGAAGCAATTTGCTTCTCGATTAGATTAGGTTGGGTGAGTGATTAGCCACACGACTTATATATTCCATACCCGTCCAAAGAGCCTTACATTACAACCCGCGAAGACCTTTTCTGATTCTTAGTTTTGATAGCACACTTAATTTGCGATTGAGAAGAGATTGATTTTCTGTGCTTATTTATTGTGCATGTAATTGTATGATTTGAGTGTATACACGTCCCATGCAGAAAATACTTGAGTGCTTTTGAGCGTACTTATATATATTATCCTTCGTGAGGAAGCATGATTTTATTTTGAAGCGACAATGTAATAATGGTCAAGTGTTTGACGTTGCGTGACTTGTACCTATATTTTCAAAATTATCTATGTAGCATAGCACGACTCTTTGCTTGAACTGATTTTCATTCTAGTTATACTTTGAAATCATCGTTTGTTCGAGGACGAACAAACCAATAAAGCGTGGGGTAGTTGATTAGAGTAGATTTGTCCTTATTTTTATTAGTTTTTTAGTATGTTTTATATTTGTTTTTGGTATAAGTTGGACGATTTAAGCTTAATCTCGTATTTTTATAATTCCAGCTTATTTTACCGCATTTTGATCGTAATTGATGCAAGTAGGTGATATTTCGTTGTTTTTCACCTTACAGCTAAGTAACCGGAAGAGTTTAACGCGTAATAGACGAGGTTCGATGTTCAAGAAGTGAAGAACAAGCTTTCCGGTGAAACGAGTAGCAAAAGATCGAGAATTGGAGACAGACGTGCAGTCGCGTCGACTGACGCGACCGTCGACGCGAGCCATGTCAGCGAGTCATGACTGCGTCAGTCGACGCTCCGTCGACGCTACTTGCTGAAGCATCGATGTCGACGCACCACTGTCGAACGCAACTGCTGAAGCGTCGATGTCGACGCACACCGTCGACGCACCTGCCTAGCCGACGCGCACACCTGCCGACCAAGTCTGCCGAGCCCGCCGAGCGCCAGCACGCGTCAGTCGACGCTACGTCGACGCACCGTCGACGCGACGGACCAGAATTCGGATTTTAGGGTTTCTTATGCGCCAAGTCATGCAAAATCTATATAAACCCTCTATATTTCGGATTTTAAGGAGAACACACGACCTCCTAGGGTATCTTAGCTTACAATAACAATAATCCCACATCTCATAACGATATTTGAAGACGGAGATCAAGGATCGAAGAACCACACGTCCAAAACATCGATTTCGAGTTCGGGATCCATTCTTCGCCCAAGATCAACGTTCAACCTCTGGAATAGCTGGAGCTTTTACTGCTTTCGTAGTTACAATAAGTTCTCTAAACTCTTAGTTAATTTATTAGTTAATTTCTAGTTTAATTGTTAGTTTAATTCTTAGTTAATGCTAGAACTAGTTTAATTAGCTTAATCGTTTATGCTTGTTATTGGATATTGGTTAATTTAGTTGATTTATGCGATTGATTTATGCTTAGTTATTCGTTAATCTTAGATTCATATGATACATTGCTTAGTGATAATTTATTATATTCATGCTGTTAGATTAGTTGCTATTAGTTCTTAGTTCTTGAGTTCAAGTAGTTTAATTATCGCTCGTAGTTGATAATCTAGTTAGAGTAATTAGTTTAATTAGTTTTAGTTTAATTATTGCTTTAGTTCATAATGATCGAATCAATCTATTCAAACCCCTAAATGTATATGTATGTTATTCGCAATTGAGAGAAACATTGATAAAACCGAACAGTTGTTTCCTCGAGAGATACGACTCGAGTCAAACTCATCACCCTACAGTTACCTCGTACACTTGCGAGCAAACTGACGTGTTTTAAATTAATTTATTAAAAAGGGGTGCACAAAAGTTTGAGTCAATAGTCCAACCTCAAATATACAATTACAATGCTACCCTCTATTATAACAATAATTCTAATATAAATAATATAATAATAATATCAATAACTATCACTACCCGCTCCGGACACAAATTGGGCTTCAAGATGCACTAATGAGAAATTATAAATGATTGTACTAAAAATAATGAAGAAAAGAGTTCATTGGACCAAAACTGGAGTAAGCCTACAAAGTCAACAGGACCCAAAAACATAGTCACGACCCCCGTCGCGATCGCAACTCGATCCAATATTGTAGGGTATTTTTACGGCAAGCATTCACAACCCCATTCGCGATCATGAACCTGTTCGCGAATAGCGCAGAAACCGTTAATTATATGATTTAAATGCTGATATTTTATTTTGGGATTATAAAAACAAGGGCCAAGAAGCTGACCAGGTGCATCAGGGATCATCCATTCACAATCTAAATTGAATCATTATACTAGATTTGTTATTAATATTTATTAAGAGTTCATTGACCCTCAAACTCTGGAATATCTATTTATCATTCGATTACCTCAATTGCTTGATATTTTCTATTGTTCTTGGTGAAATTGTGATAGTTGTTTATATTGTGTTTATCATTGGTAACAACGCCAAATAAACCATCTTTTATTCGTTGAAATAAACCTAAATTATCATAATTATATATTACTTATTGAATTCTATATTATTTGTCACGCCCCGACGGCGTCAGGGTGCGACTATTCGATATAATAAACATAACTCGTTCAAAAGCATAGATAATATCGGCTATGTCGGTAACCAACAATCTTATCGGGTGTTCAACCCGATTAAATATCTTATATATTCTTGGATAATTAGGAGTGCTTAAAGTATGCAACGGAAATAAATCTCAAATGAGAATCTTATTTATTACAATTTTTAATTCCCAAACACGGGGTCTTTAAGTATTTACACCTCGTGGCCCTCCACCTCGTTACAAGCATTATCGACGTCTGGTATTGGTTTAAAAATAAAAGTAGGTGGAGTGAGACAAAGATCTTAGTGAGCGGTTGATGGTGTGCAAGTGTGGCTTCATTTGGAGTTGAGTATAAACATTTGTAACTGGAAAATATTCTTATAAAATTCTTGATGCATGTTTTGTTCAAAGTAAATAAATGTAAAAGAATATAAACTCAATGAATTATTTATTAATGACCAAACGGCGAGTGTAAGTCCACACGACTACACCTTATGCATTCACTCGTTGAGCGTACGTCCTCGGAGGACTAGTATCTAGATGTCCAAAATTCGTCAATATTCACTCAAGAGGTAAATTATGATAAAAAAATCATCATTTAGATTTTTGTAAAAGTGTTAATGTAATTAAACTTGACTCCTTTATTTAATTAAAATAATAGTCACTTATTTTAATATACTCCTTTTTTTGTTTTTTAGAAAATTATATTCCATGGATTAGGGATCGGATTGTAACGATTCAAACTTCAAAATCTAAGAACATGAAAGTAGGTAATAATTATTTTGAGGATGCGAGGTCATTTTTAATAACTTGCATTTAGCTCCCTTTATTTTGGTTAGACGGCAAAAGTCGACTAGTTTCTTTAAAAATTCATAATTCGTGAATCAAAGGTCGCATTGATGTAAAACTAACCTCTAAAAATTCTAGATAAAATAAAGAATATATGTTCATAAGTTTTGTTATTTATTTATTTTCAAAATTATAGTTTGACCCCAAGCTCCCTACAAATTAATTTTAGCGAATTATCTAAATTTAACATTTTCACAAGTCAAAAAAATTATTGGGGATTGACATGAGTCTATAAAAGTACTAGATAAATTAAAAGTTCTTATATTTTAAGGAAATAATAGCAGATTTTCTAAAGTTTGTATTTTGACCCTCAACTCTCTCAAAATTATATTTTTACCCTTTAGGCGATAACTCTCAATTTTGAACTCGAACATTTATGATTTTAAACATAAGTCCAGTAGGTTCATAAGAGTTTAAAACAGTCCATAAACTAAAATCTTCAAATTTGTTCCAAGGATTTATAAATTGGCCCCTAAACTTTCTAAGATTTTCGACTTTGGCCCTAAATGTCCAAAATTCGTCAATATTCACTCAAGATGTGAGACCAACCTAAGAAAATAATAATTTTCAATTTTTTAGTCCTCGTCCAATATTTCTCAATATTTTTTTATTCAAGCAAATCCTCTAATTTTTATTTAATTACCAACTATAATTTTAATCCATTTATTCTTACATTTTCTTCTCATATCCGAATTATCAACACATAAAATCAATAAATATTTTTGTATGACATGCACAATATATGAATAAAATATCATGGTCATTTAATCACAACACACAACAACAATTAATACATAATTTCGCAATTGTCATTTCTAATATAAAAAATATACTTATCATATATATAGAAATATATCATCAATATATTTCACATGCAACACAAATTTTCAAATATATAATTAGAGCATGCATCATATTTTTTTTTCATTTTGTAAAATAATAAAAATATTTTAATTTGTACCCAACTCAAGTTAGTCTTGAAGAACTCCTGAGGATTTTCATTGATCCTTTTTTAATGTTCTTGGTCGATAAATTCAATGGAATGAATAGAAGAATTTGGTGGTTTTATGGTTTAAGACATGGATTTTCTTAAAAGAAATATTAATGATGCATAGATATATTTAATCTGCTTACCTTAAGATGGACTAGACTGTCTAGATTATTGTTTCTCTTCGTTCGAAGATATGTGAGATATCTGTTATATGAATCTCAATATTTCTCAAACACTAAATCCCCTTTGTGTTTTTGTTTATCTTGTAATATGAGAGTTATGTTTCTTAGAGAGTTCTACAGTTAGTTTGTCGATTGTATGATATTGGTGAAGGGTTTGCATGTGTGGAACCGATTGCATCTGACCAGAGATTGGGTGTGGAATTGGGTTCACGCTCATTGGTTGAAATTGCGGCTTCAGATTGTTTGAGTGTGGGAGTGGGTTGTCCCCATTCGTTGAAATTGCGCTGTGTGTCTGACAAAATATTTTCTGTGGTGATCAATTCTCATAATTGAGAAGAGAATGTGGTAATGTCTCCTTGTAATATTAGTATTATATATGCATACTTATGTAATATTTATCGTCTACCAGTCTGATATGTATTACTCTATAAAATTAAGAAAAGTCTTTATATATACTAAACATATGTATTACTCTATCAAATTAAGAAAAATCTTTATATACTAAATATATTGTTGATCAATCCTCATAATTTACTCTCGTTATTTTTTAGACCATCACCCCTATATATTAATGCAAAATCCTCATAACCTATGTGTCTGCTTCGTATGCTTCGTTTGAAAAATAAAAAATTAAGGTGCTTCGTTTGATTATGTGTCATCCGAGCCTAATATTTATCTAATTTAATGTTTTTCTTTTTATTGTATCTTGTCTAATTTAATTGTTTTATTATATTTTTTCTTATTCAATACTTTTCTTTGATTCTCCTAATATAAAGATATAAATAATTCATATATAATTAGTAGATAAGATCTATTTTAATTAAAAGATAAACTACATATGAAAAAATTTTAATTACAAAAAAGAATTATTATAAAAATAATTAAATAAGTTTTACTGATAATAGAATTTAAAATAAATATATTTGTGGAGTTTCAAATATTCTACATAGGTAAAATATGAGTTATTTACAATATTCTAAGTATGTAACTAAATATTAGTAATGTATTCAATCTAAAAATAAAAATATTAAATTATATACTAATAATTAATAAAAATTGATTAGACACCAGTACAACGCGACACAGGTTGTGAGTATGACATCTTTTGAATATCTCAACGTATGTAGCTAATAATTATTAAAGAATTTATTCTAAACATTAATATATAAAATAATTTAATAATAATAATTAATGAAATAGATATTAGACATGGGTTTAGAATATGACGCCATTTGAATTTTTGTAAGTATATAACTAAGATTGTTAATAAATTTAATTTGAACATCAAATACAAAATTATTTAATATTTATAATAATTAATAAATAGATTAGACATGTACAAGGCATGGGTTAATAATACATTATTTTAACTTTTTATTTTAGATTTAAAATTCTGTAATCATTACAATTTTTTTTATATTTATCTTTTGAAAAGTCCTGTGTAATACACAGGTGTTAAACAAGTATATATTAAAAGTAGGTCTTTGGTGAGACCGGTCTCATAGAATGAGACCACATTTTATCATTTTGTAAGGTGACCCAAACCCAGGAAACAACCCAAATCCAGACCCAACAACCCAAAACTGGACTCAACACCCTTCAATTTTTCAAATTTGTCAGAAAAATAGTAAAAAAAATCTGAAAAATCTGAAAATTTGCAGGTTGATGCGCAACAATAAGACGAATAATCGCACAACCCAAAATTGCAATACGATGAACAACGAATATTCGGTGAATTTTTTCAATTTTCAAATTAGCCGAAAAAATAGTAAAGAAAATCGAAAAAATTTGAAAACTTGCAGGTCGATATGCATCAATAAGACAAACAATCGTACAGCTCAGAATTGCAATAAGATGAACAACGAATATTTGGTGAATTTTTCAATTTTTCAAACTAGCCGGAAAAATAGTAAAAAAAAATCGGAAAAATCTGAAAATTTGCAGGTTGATGCCCAATAATAAGACGAATAATCGTACATCCCAAAATAGCATTACGATGAACAACGAATATTTGGTGAATTTTTTCAATTTTTCTGAAATATTTGGTGAATTTTTTCAATTTTTCAAAATAGCCGAACAATAGTAAAATAAATCGAAAAATTTTAAAAATCTGCAGGTTGATGCGCAACAATAAGACGAATAATTGTACAGCTTAGAATTGCAATATGATGAACAACGAATATTTGGTAAAATTTTCAATTCTTCAAATTAGCCGGAAAAATAGTAAAAAAAATCAGAAAAATGTAAAAATTTACAGGTTGATGCCCAACAATAAGACGAACAATCGTACATTCCAAAATAGCAATACGATGAACAACGAATATTTGGTGAATTTTTTTAATTTTCTGGAATATTTGGTGAATTTTTTAAATTTTTCAAATTAGCCGAAAAAATAGTAAATAAAATCGGAAAATTTTAAAAATTTGCAGGTTGATGCGAAACAATAAGACAAATAATCGTACAGCCCAAAATTGCAATACGATGAACAACGAATATTTGGTGAATTTTTTAATTTTTCAAATTAGCCGGAAAAATAGTAAAAAAAAATCGGAAAAATTTGAAAATTTGCAGGTTGATGACCAACAATAAGATGAATAATCTTACATCCCATAATAGCAATACGATTAACAATGAATATTTGGTGAAATTTTTCAGTTTTTCTGGAGTATTTGGTGAATTTTTAAAAAATTTCAAACTAGCCAGAAAAATAGTAAAAAAGAATCGAAAAAATTTAAAAATTTACAGGTTGATGCGCAATAATAAGACGAATAATCGTACATCCCAGAATTGCAATACGATAAACAACGGATATTTGGTGCATTTTTTCAGTTTTTCTGGAATATTTGGTGAATTTTTTCAGATTTTCAAATTGGCCGGAAAAATAGTAAAAAAAATCGAAAAAAATCTGAAAATTTGCAGATTGATGCGAAATAATACGAAGAACAATTATACATCCCAAGAATGCAATATGATGAACAACAGATGTTTTGTGAAATAATAAAAAACTTGTGATATTTTAACAATCTTTTGTGATACTTTAACAATGTTTTGTGATACTTTAACAATGTTTTGTGATACTCAAATAACTTGAGTTAAAAATGTTACTTAACTATGTTTTATTGTAAAAATATGTATAAATAACTTGTGATACTTTAACAATCTTTTGTAATACTTTAACAATGTTCTGTGATACTTGAATAACTTGAGTTAAAAACATTACTTAACTATACTTTAATTAAAAATAGGTATAAAAAACTTGTGGTATTTTAACAATATTTTGCGATACTTTAACAATGTTTTGTGATACTTTAACAATATTTTGTGATACTTGAATAACTTGAGTTAAAAACATTACTTAACTATACTTTAATTAAAAATAGGTATAAAAAACTTGTGGTATTTTAATAATCTTTTATGATACTTTAACAATGTTCTGTGATACTCAAATAATTTGAGTTAAAAATGTTACTTTACTATGTTTTATTGTAAGAATATGTATAAATAACTTGTAATACTTTAATAATATTTTGTGATACTTAAACAACTTGAGTTAAAAATATTACTTAACTATATTTTAATCAAAAATAGGTATAAAAAACTTGTGATATTTTAACAATCTTTTGTGATACTTTAACAATATTTTGTGATACTTTAATAATGTTTTGTGATACTCAAATAACTTGAGTTAAAAATGTTACTTAACTATGTTTTATTGTAAAAATATGAAAAAACTTGTAATACTTTAACAATCTTTTGTAATACTTTAACAATGTTTTGTGATACTTGAATAACTTGAGTTAAAAATGTTTTGTGATACTTGAACAACTTGAGTTAAAAACATTACTTAACTATACTTTAATTAAAAATAGGTATAAAACTTGTGATATTTTAACAATCTTTTGCAATACTTTAACAATGTTTTGTGATACTTTAACAATATTTTGTGATACTCAAATAACTCGAGTTAAAAGTGTTACTTAACTATGTTTTGTTGTAAAAATATGTATAAAAAACTTGTGATACTTTAACAATCTTTTGTAATTCATCGAAATGTATCAGGTTAATAGAGCCAATTATATATAATCGAATTAATTTTGGAGCCCGATGCAAGAGCCCCATCCATATTGTCTTATTTCTTGATTTTATATCAAAATAAAATAATTAAGAAAATGCCTTTTTTCATTATATAGAAAAAAAATTAAAATTAACTGTTGTTTTCTCTATAAAGATTCTCGGCTCAACGAACAGGCAAAGAAAAAATATGATAAAATTAGATAAATTACTCAAGCTCTGCCCAATCAATAGAATCATTATCAAGGAGCCAGCAACTAATTAATGAACAATATCAACCTAAATACCTAATAAAATAAAAACTATATCTAAAAAACACAAAACCCAAAAATTGGAAGGGGAAAAACACACCAGTAATCGAAAATTGAATAAAAGGATAATTACTTGGCAGTGGGCTTGGTGGCTTCTCCAAGTACCTAAATAGCGATGGCCGGCGGTGACGAACGGTGGTCGGCGTTTTTCTGTGAGAGAAAGAATTGGGGAGAGAGCGTGAGAACGATGGATGAGTTAAAATGGGTTAGCGATGGCCGGTTCTATTTCCTTCCATTTTTTTTCCTTTTAATTAATCTCACTGGGTTGGGCGGGTTAGAGGGTGGGTAAGTTAGAATGGGTTAAGTGGGTTAAAAGTGGTCTCATACTATGAAACCGGTCTCACCCAAGTATTTGCCATATATTAATGCAAAATACTCATAATCTATTTGTCTGCTTCGTATGCTTTGCTTGGATAATACAAAAATTTCGGTGTTTCGGTTGCTTATGTGTCATCTGAGCCTAAGATATACCTAATTTAATAATTTTACTTTATTGTATCTTACCAAATTTAATCTTTTCTTTTAATTATATTTAGCCTAACTTAATCATTTTCTTTTATTATATTTTATCTAATTCAATAATTTTCTTTTATACTTCTAATATAAAAATATAATAAGTCATATATAATTAGTAGGAAAATATATAAGTTAATTAATTTAATTAAAAGACAAATTACATATGAAATAATTTTAATTACAAAAAAAACTTATTTATGAATATTATTAAATAAATTATATTTTTAATAAAAGTTAAAATAATTTATTTTTGAAATTTTAAATATTCTGTATAGGTAATTTATTATATATTTGAAATAACTGGAGTATATAACTAAATATTAGTAATGAAGTCAATCTAAATATAAGAAAATAAAATTATATAATAATAATTAATAAATATTTATTAAACAATGGCACAATGCGAGAAGGCTCGACAGTATGACACCTTTTGATTTTTTTTAAGTATGTAACAATAATTATTAACAAAATTATTTTAAATATAAAATTATAAAATGAGTTAATAATAATTAATTAATATAGACTAGAGACGGGTTGAGAATGTGATTTCTTTTGAATTTTTATAAGTACGCAAATATAATTATTTTTGAGTTTAATCTAAACATCGAAATATAATATTAATTAATAATTATAATAATTAATAAATTAAACAGGGCACGGGTTGAGAACACATCCTTTCAAACTCTTATTTTAAATTTAAAACTCTATAATTGTCATAAATATTTTATATATTTAGTTTTTATAAATTCCGTGTAATACACGGGTGTTAAACTAGTTTAATATATTTCAAGATATTACTTAAACTATATATCTTTAGAACTTAACATCGCCGTTTAATTTTTAGAATATTTAAACTTAGTAAACTTTATAAATTTTTAAGGGTTTTATAAATTCTTCCATTTAGAAAGAAATCAGTGTGGATGTAATAGAAGATTAATAGCAAGGCGTTTAAAATTTATCAATTTTACATGGTCTTATATTATTGGTACTTGTGGAGTACGATCTTACTCGTTGCGTACTACATGTAAATCACACTTACGGTTAGCAAAAATTCACATAGTGAATAAGTTTTTGACGATCACTAAGTATAGGCAAAATCAAGTTTCAAATGTTTGATTTGGGAAGCTATTAGATCGCACATGAGTTTCAAAGGATTATTGCACGAAGGTAGAAAAGATTTGTTTCAGTAATATTATACATATGTGCTTCTAATAGTGGTTTATTTGTTACAAGTTCAATTGAAGTTTTTAATGTGTATTTTAGTTGATTTTATGATACGAGGAAGAGAAGCTAAGATTTGGTTATTTTGATACTTTTTCCTGTGCTTGCAAAAGAATTGATGTTTTGATTTAATCATTTGGTTCCAAATACAGAAGACATTTCATATTAGTTTGAATACTTGGTAAGTAGAATTTTTGCAAAACTATTTTTTTAATTATATATTTGTAGTATTCTTCTTCTTCTGATTATCGAAGGAGAACACTTAGGGAAATATTGCCCTCGTAAATTTCGAGAGCATTATCGAAGGGAATTATTATCGAAGGACTTACCGAAGAGCAGTACCTTCGGTAATACTCCCTTCGATAAATCCTTCGCAAACACGGTTTCAATGTTTGTCGTCATTATTATCGAAGGTAATATCAAGAGCTTTGCGAGGGTAAATTTACCGAAGGCATCCACCCCTCGAAAAAATCGAGGAGAGCAATTTCCCCTCAGAAATTACCAAAGGGAAGTAAATCCCCTCGAAAATTCCCGAAAGGAAATATTTCCTTCGGGAATTTCCAAGGGGAATTCCTCCTCTTGGTTTCTTTGAAATTTTAAAAAAATAAAAAAGTAGAATACAAAAAACGTAAAAAAAAAACCATATGCTATCAATTTAGGCACTTCGGGTGGTTTTGACCCGATTTCGCTAGAAAAATATCGCCGAGTATGTATGTATTTACATGTGTTGTGTACACTACTGCAGAACAGTGTTTTTATGACATTTTTTGGGACATTTAACGACGATTTTTGAACCGCCGTTATATCGACCGCCGTTAAAATTTACGACGGTTCCAAAAAACCGCCGTAAAAAAGCAGGATTTTACGGCAGTTTTTGAAACGCCGTCGAAATTATCACTTTTAACGGCGGTTCTTGAAAAATACCTTAACAGACATTTTACGACGTTTCTTGAAAATAACTTCTAGAAAGCAGGTGCACCAATTTTTAGAGATTCATTATTTTTATCACTTTTCTCATAAATGTTCATCACTCAACTATTAAATAATTCAAATTACAACCAACACAAGAAGTTATCACTTAAAAATTATTTGTTGATGATATTTTAGTACTTGATAGGAGCGATAAAGTCAAGCTGGCCGCCAAGTTTCTCCTCGGCAACCTTCTCAGCTTTAACTCTTAGTTTCGTCAACCTCCCCGCGGGCCCGCCGGCCGAGAGGCAGCCTGCAAATACCATAATCCATACTTAGTTCTATTAACAAAAAACAAACTATGTAAAACAAAAGGACTACGAAAATACCCAAGAATCAGTTCAAATATTCTAAAATGTTGAAATGATCAACTTTTTCAGTTCTAATTGATCAACTTTTATCATTATTTTGTACATAGCTATGTCACCAAATAAACAGGTCCATAAGAACAACACTTCTGAGTATTATTATTAATATGGCCAAGACACATATAAGGCACCTCATACTCATCAGTTGATCCAGGCCTTTTAAAATTGCACTTCCTATCATACTTGCAACCATATTGCAATAATTAGCTAGCAACTAACACAGTTAACAACATAAATTAAATTAAAGCCCCTGATTACAGAATGGCCTGACTGAGAGCAAATAACTAAGTTGAACACATGAGATATGCTCATACAGGACAGCTAGATACAAACAAATACATAAGGAATGTAATATCTAATGAAGGTAACAGTTCTACATGCTTTCCATATGACAATAGACTTGTGTTAATTTTAATATGTAAATGAAGTTAAAAACCTTAAACTAAGTTTAATTACAAAAAATACACTAGAGGTCGACACTTCTTACAGAAGAACCCATTTTAATATTTTTACTATTTGTTTCTATTTGTAACACCTTAAGTGGGCATTTGTAATTTTGAAAAATAGTTTAATTCTTTAGTAATTAAGCTGCAAAACCTCAAAGGGCAGTTTCTGTAATTTAACCGTTAGGACAATCATGCACCACTTCAATTACATCCAATTATCATGCCTTCACCTTCTGAGATAACAAACATTGACAACTCATTTTGTGAATTCAATTCGGAAAAGACTTTAATTCTCTGGAAGAACACGCCTCATGATTTCAACTCTATTTGGAATCTTATACCGATACAAAGAAAAAGGAAACTTGGCATAGTTTACTTACACTTATTTGAGCTTCAAAATTTCGTCCAGCTTGAATATGTTTTTAAGGACCTCTTCTTCCAGCTGCGCATGATAATCTGTTGTTGATACCCTTCACATGGTTATGCTAGAATGCAATACGTTCAAGAAAACCAGTCAGAAGCGTAATAAAAAAATACCAATAATAATAATAATATTAATAAAATCAGCTATGACTTCTCAAAGATTCCAAATCGGCTATATGCCAAATATATACGAAGGCACTACTTTCATTTATTTATTTTAGAAATGCTAAATCTTTGAGGTAGTTTTAAATATCACACACACACACACACAAAGGGAACTTATTAAGTGAGTCGAGATAACTCGGAGCTAAAAATATGTTTACATACCTAAGGCGATGTCGGTTGCAGGCAGTGAGAAAAACCACAAAACCATTACGAATGCCCCGGAGAGCACGGAAAATCTGATTTAAAAAAAAAACATGAGATTAAAAACAAAAACATGCTAAACTCCAATCAGAAAATGCAGTTTCACAACAAATCACCTGCGAGAAAAGGTAAATCCAAAGCGAACGCCACATCGAGACCTCGTACGAGCTAACTGTTGACTCGACCTCTCTGGTGAAGTTAAAGATGCTGCTCGCAAATAGCCACAAATCTCCAACCAAATCATATACAAACGTACACAAGTAAATCACAAGGCTACAAACTCCAAGCACCGGTCAAATCGGAGCATAAAGAATTTCCCATAGAACCCAAAATACAGGGTATATCATAGATGTCGCTGCAATTCAAGTATTTAACACAATACGTTTAAAACAAAAAATTGCAATGTCGGTTTTTTTTTTCAAAATTTAAACCAAAAATGACTTAACTTACCAATATTCCATATAAGCGCCAAAATGTACCATACCGGCAGCAGTAAAACCATTAAGCAAAAAACAACTCACATGCAAAAACCAAAATCTTCAATCAATCAATCAACCTCTTTTGAAAATGAGTTCAAAAATTACATATCAGGTATAAATAACACATCAAACAAAAACCCAATTAAGACCATTAACTCCAATTCAAAAGCACAAACCCACTTTGTCAGCAGTCCTTGGTCCTTTCTTAAGTCCCATTTTGTCACAACAAGGTTTTCTTCCCATTTTCTATATAATTAAACTTCCAATTATCTAAATATATATCTTAAATTAGATTCAGATATTGAAATATTTGTGTTCTTTTAGGCTGATTAAATTGAAGAGAGGAGTTTCGAATAAACTAGAATAGACTGGACTCACCATCACCAGACTGCCTACATATATATATATAGAGACACACACACACACCATAAACTGCATAGTGCACAAAACTCAGTCCACTCTTGTGACCCACCAAATAAAAAAAGAAAAGTACCAAATTAAAAGTTATAATAGAAAATTAAAAAAATAAAAAAGGACAAGGGCAAAAAAAAGGCCATGAGACATTCTTAATTTTTTCTAAAAAATTCAAAAAGAAATGCAAGCACTCATGAGCAACCACTACATTATCTATAACTTGTCTCCCAGAATGAAAGTAACTTGGATCAAACTAACACATTTATGCAGAATAACTTTTAATCTATTAGGATTTTTGAAAATATTTTATATACGATATTACAAAGACTAATAGGTCTGAAGTGGGAAATAGTAGTAAAATAAGTCATAACTTGTAAAATAAGTCTTCGATTTCCAATTCTCGAATATCAGCAGGAAGATTCCCAACATAGATCGTGCGAGAAAATCAGCCACTCATTTTTACTCCTCGAGGAATAAGCCACTAAATAAGAACCAAAAGAACTGAGACTTGATGAGTTTTACACAAGCCAAATCTAGCGATTATCTAAAAATGGAAAAACTTACGAAATGGCTAAAGAAATCCATTTCACTTTACATATTTTTGAGATTGAAGAGAACACTGATGATAATTTTTTTATTTTTGAAAGTAGAATAGATGTGAATTTATTTTAGATGTAAATGTAATGATTAAAGTTGATTTGATATAAGAATATAAAAATAATAATTGGATATTATTGGTTGTTAAGAGTTATGTGAGTGAAATAATATTGAAATTTATGAAGAAAATGTGTAATACTGATTACTAAATGAATATTTTTTTTGAAAAATGGGTTGAAGTGATTGGTGGGAGAAGAAATGAATGGAAGTGAAAATTCCAAGTTCTGAAATTTTTTTTTCTCAAAATGAAATTATATCCAATCACTACCGAAGTGGTTTAATCTCAAAGCTCGAGAATTCTTATACTTCAAAACTTTATTAAGCAGTGATGAATAAACAAATATGATGCATTCCATTTAGAGCCATACGAGGTTCTTTAAAGATTCAATATAGCAATAGTAGTAGTCTTTAGTTGAATATGTGTGATGCCTATCGAGTTTCAAATAAAATAAAAATAACTAGCATTGCAAGGTTGAAATCAATCTGTAAATACCAGGTATAAACAATTAGTATTCTTGGAGAAGTTTATAAGTTGCTAGTTGTTCATTTTCCTCGTCTTGCCAACCATACAAGGGTAACTACTTTCTTTAGTTTCAGTTTTTCGCACAGTTATAATAGGACACAAGCTACTCATCGGTTCAAGCACTAATTACAGACCAGATTGTGTTCCAGATCCCCCAATTTACTATTAAATCGAAGTAACATGAGCAAACAGGCTAATCTTTCAAAAAGAGATGCAAAATATTGTAATTAACTCTTCAATATGATAACCCTTTCTTGAGGCTCGAATTATCATCTCCATCTGGAAAACATACCCCTTACTCACACACAAGCTTATGACATCTCAAGCAAAGATTTCTAGTAAAGCCTTCAAGAGAAAAAGGCATTATTAAATTTAAGGATCTGTTATATGGAAGGGAGAAACTAAATTTGCTGCTGAAGTTGTAAAAATACCTGAATGATCCAGTTAAGTCCGATACACCTGGCCAGAGAAGTATCTGTGCAAGGACATTTGCTCCTCTGCTCATCAGTTTACGCATAAGATTCCATCCATGAACCCCTCCACCTCTGACATATCGGGTTCCAGTAACTATGCTTGCACCTGTCTCTATCTGTTTTCTAAACAAGAAGATTTATCACATATTCATGAAAACCGTGAAAATCCAGCAGTTTGCTTCAAGAATACTTACTTGATAAATCTTGGCAGGTATTTTGGATGTCAAAGAGCATAAGAAATAAATTTCAGCTCAATGTGAATTTAGAACACCGGGACAACAACTTTTTCTTTATTTTGGGTTTTTCACATTATTGACAAAATTTATAAAGGAGTAAGTATAGCCATCGGGAGCTGAATTCATAATATTACAGAAATATTTTACACTCCTCCAAACACGGCTCGATAAGCGTCGTTCGAATCCCTCCATTTAAAATGCACATGAAAACTCAAGTTGTAATCTACCGAACAAAAAATAAAATGCATGGATAAATGTCACACTACCAAATACCAATGAACCACAGTATATTCTCGACTATACTTTAGAGAAAATTCTAGAACAATGTGGTTCAAAAAAAATTGAAAATTAAAACAGGCAAACTTTGTATTAAAATTTCCAATATAATACTAAATTCCGCAATTTTCAGTTAGAACTGGAATCTCATCCAAAAATAATGAAAGAAAAGGAAGACAGACAACATAATTCCCAGAAAATAGCATTAAAAAATAAGGCAATTAAACGGAAAAATTAAAACCCAATTGATTCTTGAAGAACAATAATATCTAATCAAAACTGAGAGAAAAAAGCTAGATCTATAAGAAAATGCAAATCCTGAAACTATGAAAAACAACATAAATCTAAGGCGGTGACAGAGAAAGAGTGGTACCATCTTCTTCGAGCTCGCTGCCACTGTCGATCTGCTCGAACTCTGATATGGCATCGTCGCCGGTGGGTGGCATCTGGAGATCGCTCTCAATGATGTGAATTGGGGTTCGAAACGATGAGAATGAAGGGGGCTAGGGTTTAATTTGGAGATCATCTCGAGAGCCCGTCTTAAATATGTGAGGGTTCTAAAGAAGGGGGATAGGGTTTAATAGTTATTATTTTTCCAGTAGCCGGGCCACCACCATTGATGAGTCGAAGAAGGTGGAGAGGAGTCGGCGTTGTACATTTCTGAATATTCAAAAGAAAATGGAGACGGGTGAATGCAGAAGAAAATAGAGACGGGACGGAGATCCTACATTTCTCAAGTTTTCTGGAAATTATAGATTGACACCAATAGTTTATAACTTAATCAATTTAGCCCCCAGCTCACATTTTACGGCGGTTTTAAATAAACCGCCATAAAAACTGACAATTTTACGTCGGTTTTTAAAGAACCGACGTAAAATGTAGGATTCTACGGCG